>JAODUO010000011.1:310000-525000 GCA_025642075.2 Ridgeia piscesae | reverse complement strand
AGCAATTATCATATGCAGCAAAAACAACCTCACATTGATTGATCCAAGATGGCTGCCTTGGCGTGAGCCCGCCCTTTTCGTGGGGAAGGTAATTTCGAGAGAAAAAAACATGCCAAAAGCACGAAAACCCTCCAGTGTCACTGACAGTGATGTCGGTGACACTGAGGTGATGGCAATGAGGTTCGTTGAGCTACTGAATGACGAGGGGGTGCTTAAAACTTTGAGGTCAGCTTTGTACCCGCAGGCGCTATCAAGCAAGCTTGACAAACTGACGCGAACAATAGCTGGCCTGACGTCCCAGCTCGAAAGCAAAGAAAAAAATCACCGCCCTGGAAGAGAGGGTGGAACGACTGGAGGGTGAGCGTGACAGAGTGGAACAGTATTCCCGTAGGGGCAATTTGAGATTTAGCGGCATTCCTGAGAATGGGGAGGGAGAGGACACTACGGCTAAGGTGGTCGAGATTATTAATATCAAAATGGCCTTTACCCCCTCCCCTGTATCAAGAAGACATGTCAGCTTAAACTAATCATATACATAAGTGATCTATTGTCAGATAAGAAACTATATCAATCACTGGTATTTTGCATATGTTCTATCCGAATTGTCAACATTTTAAATGCATTTTAATGCACTTAAAACAATCTAGATATATGTTTTAGTATCACAATTATTATTACATTGAATGCGTTTACAGCACTCAAGTTGCGGCAGAGAGTGTCGCAACTGTCTATTCAACATTTGCCACGTATCTATGGTGTCCCTGTCCAACATTTGAGGTGTCTCTGTCTAATTCAATGGGCTGCGACCATGTAAATGGCGGCATATTGCAAGGGGGTACGGTGGTAATTTGTTTGACGCAAGAGATACGTTCTACTGTGTATCGCGAATATGCTTCCGTCATGTAACGTGTATATTCCTGAATACATGTACCACATTTCAGCGCTCTGCATACAATTTAATTGAAATTACCATCGAAAGACGCTGCCTGGCCTTTATAATAATAATAATGACTTCTTATGCGCCAATATCCTCGAAGATCAAGCTCAGTGGCGCGACAAAACCAAGGGGTTAAGCAATTGCGTAAACGTAGAACAGTGCGTGAGTCGTTGATGAATGGACGAAGGTTCTAGGAAGCTAAGGAGGATAGACAGCATTAAAGAGATATGTTTTTAGACGTCGGCGGAAAGAAACTATATTACCTTCTGATTTGACACTGACAGAAAGCGAATTTCACAGAGTTGGTGCAGCAACCGAGAAAGCTCGGGTCCCAGTTTTCGTCTTAAGCCCCTCAACTCTGCTTGGGAAACTAATGCTCTGCATTTGTAACCGCTGATTGGCTCTCAGGCCAACTATGAAATAAAATTAAAATAACGATATACTTTTTTTTACAATAAATGATATCCTGTGAAAAGTGTTCAACATTGAACTTACATTAACACAAAAAGTAAATTCAAATTTACAGTTGTTTATCAAATAAGAATTACGGCAGGATTAAACAGTATCCGTGAGGTCGCAGTATTGTTTAGCCCCACACGGATAGCATACAAATTAAATAAGGATATATTTTGTTTATCAAATAATGCTGTATTATAAAAACTATTCAAAATTCAACTTATATTAACACAAAATAAATACAAATTTGCAGTTGTTTATAAAATAGAAATTACGGCAGGATTAACCAGTATCCGTGAGGTGGCAGCATTGTTTAGATCATGCGGATAATATTCAAAAGCCGGCAGATTCACCAGACTGTCTTCTCGGCGTAGTTACGCAGCCGACCGACAATCGGTTAAGCAAAACTGAATATGGGCATATATGGTCTGGTGTTTCATTCCAGTTGGCGCGAGTTTAGCGTCAACATGAACTCATGACCTCTATCTGACCTAGTTCCCAAGTGATGACCTTTTGACTTCCCCCATAACCATTGTAGGCATGAGCACGTAAGTTAATGTGTCGACGGAGGTCAGACCCAGTCCCAGTGATTATATGCGAACAGGGTGTTTTTTGTGAAGATTTATTCATACCATTTCTAGATGTCCCCTTTGTTAGAGAGACATGTATGCAGACACGCACACACGCACACACGCACGCACACACAACTTATGTAGAACGTACAGGCTTCGCCACACTGCTTGGAATTCCGTATCGTTTTCAAATACCGCGAAGCGACCACGTTGTCACGCTTACATTTTCCCGGTCCTTATAAACTTTCCGATTGACGTTTCTGCGCATGCGCGATAAATGTACACTCCTCAATGTGCAGCGAAACGACAAAGCATTTTTTTGCATTAATACCATAGGCTGTTCGTTAACTCTCCGGAGATGATTACTGTGAACTTAAAATGTCGTTCAGTATAATAAAATATTACGTTTGTTTAAATTATTGTCACGGATTATGTCGCACTACAGTCACGTGATTTACGCTTGCTATCAAAACATGCCTCAAAACTGGTTTGCCTCGTGTTAATTTGCGAGAAATAACTTTGCTGAAAGGTTGTATACATCATAACGTTCAACCCGTAGCATTTATACCATAATTACTTTGTTCTTTCGCTACACATTGATGATTTTACATTTATCGCGCATCAATCGTAACGTTTATAACGCCGGTAAAATGTAAGCGCTACAACGTAATTAGCGAGACAATAGTCTGACGTCATTAGGTCTAGCTTACGTAACTTTTCGAGCGTAAAAATAGTCAACTCACTGTTACATGAAATGGTGGCCAGTGGTCACTGCTGCATAAAATATAATCAACGACGTTACGTAATCAATGTATTACAAGTGAGTAGCATCATCGCAAGCCAGGTGTGCTACAGTACCCGTGGCTGATCGTCTCCGCAAACCGTGGAAGTGGGCGGAGTTCAACTATATAATTATAGCAATTAAATTCGCCAATGTAGCAACTACGTCAGCCAGGGGAACAGTGAAAATACCCACCACAATTCGAAAACAGATACACTCATCCACATCTTATACATTGCACGTAACACGATCGAGCAGCGTGTGGCTGAAATCACCCAAAATGATATCACATAACCGATTTTTTTAAAGAAACTCGTGTTAAGGTGTCGCAAAACTAAAATCACCGTAATATTCTGCGCTGCAAAGAGAGTGGCGCCACGCGGTGTATTAGATAGTATCTATCCAGGCCCGATTTGGGTTCGATTACCCAGGCTCCGAGATGGCAGCACTTTTCAGCCCCTCAACTTGTCTTCTCTGCGTAGTTCCGCAGCGGACCGGCAGTCGGTTAAGCGAGACTATATACCGAGTTGGCCGTAAGACGGAACAAGGAAGTCGTACGGGTGTTTAAGACGTGTCAGTTGCGGTGTCAATATGTCTCAAGACAAGACGTTTTTGTGGTCGGTGTTTCGGAGGTAAGTTTAGCAGCCGACTTAGTAAAGATCCGGGCGCGGTAATCTTATACTTAACTGACCTAAATTATTACGGCCTTTTAAAACCGTTTTTTTCCACCTTATATCGATGTGTATGTGTTCGCTATGTAATTCTACATTACATCCGGTACAAAGAAGTCAGATTACAAAAAATTATGTTTTCGAACAATTTAAACACGCCGAGTTGAAGTAAACAACGCGATGTCACCGCTGCAAATATGCCATATGGCGCGAGCTGTAGGCGCCTCCCAGAGACGCCTCCCATCGCGTTGTTTATTTCGACTCGGCGTATTTAAATTGTTCTAAAACACCCCGGTGGCTTGGAACCCGTATTACTTCAAAGTAAATTCATCTTGCTAGTACCATACTGCAATTCGCTGAACTCGATTCAGAAACTGGGGCAGCGATTGAGCGGAGTGGTTCACGCACGGCTTGCTTCGTCGCCGTCGCGTGACAAAAAGTCACAAGATACACAGAATGGAAATCTGGGAACAGGCGGTCTATCTAGGGCTATGGTGTCTATGTGACAGGGGTAGAGTATCATGGAGCATGACACAACAGTCGGAGCAAAAACGCCCACCCTCCGTCTCCAGCTAGCTATCACATGCACAACGTGGGCGGGGCTTGGGTCCGTAGGGAAGCGGGGGGGCAGTTTGCGGTGTGATTGTTTTAGCATTCTGCCTGTGCGTGTGGACTTGGTTTTTTGTCGATAACACTGTATATAACATTATTTTCTAGACAAAGAAGATAGCACTTGCCAACTGACAGTTCAGAATTAATACTGTACACGTTGTTGTGTCCATTTCTGACTTCAACTGACATCACACAAATATGACTAATCCCAATGATTGAATTAATTCAATATTCCATGTTTTTTATTTACCAATTAGGCCCATGCCACAAAACCCTGTTACACATGCATCCATCAGTCATTGCAATTGGGTTGACACCCTCCGAAAACCTCCAACTGCGCCGCATTGAGGCTTGCAAACTACTCAAACTTCATACTGCACTACTCAGTCATTTTTTCTTAGCACAAGGCCCACTTTGTGAATAATTTTTATCTTGAATACCTGAAAATTATCAACACCATGATGTGCCAGTGGTACATCAGCAGTAAGTCACTGGTGTGTCATGGAAATAGTGTCCTCAGTAATACAGCAGTGGATATTTGAATTTTGAAGAAAAAACTTCAATTTAACATCACATTTTGTTTTATGATGAATATTTCTTAAGAGTTTTTTATCTTAGTGAAACAGCCCCTAATCTCACCACAGCATGAAGTGCCATACCATATATGAGTAGATAGTGCATGGCATGAATGCAGTGTTGTCTTTGTTGCTTTCTGACAGTGTGGATGTCGATGGAAGTGGTGACATTACAGCAAACGAACTGCAGAAAGCTTTGTCAAACGGTAAGGCTGTAAGGGTGGTTTCACAGTGACAACATAACATGAGCCCATTTTACAGTAATGTTTGCTAATACAGTGTATACAGCAATCACAATCACTTGACACAAAAAGGAAAAATATGTTTGGTAATATTTTTCAATCTGGAGACTCTGGGTGTCAATTTTTCAGTGCTGTAACATTTCATTGAACACACAAACATTTGATGTCACACACACCATACTCATGAGTAAAGTTATGCAAAATGTCAACTGGCAAACACATGTTAAATGAGATCCTAAAATCAGAATGGTGGCACTTTTTGAATAGATCTGTCTGTACAGTAATCTATTCCAATTTCCCCTATCTGATGCCCTTGTTATAGCTTTTTGTACCCTCACGAGCCTGCGTGCACATATACAATACCACGCATGGCTTGGCATGCCACAACACACCACGTTTATGGTTGTGTCATGCGCTGTCTGCAGGGCTGGGGTCAATTCAAAGCGATATGGAATTGATCAATTCAATTCAATTCTGGAATTGGAGCAGGAATTAGAACTGAAAGATTTGGAACAAAATGAATTGGAATTGAAAGATATTGAATTGATTCGGAATTGGGATTGAACGATTTTTATTTGAATTGGAATTGAAAGATTTGGAATTGAATAAAAAGGAATTGAGCATCTGATATTTTACAGACAGTTGGAAGTACTGCTCTGCAGGCAATGGTGTTTAATGACCAAGAAAAGTTGGACAATGAAGCTGCTGTTCAAATGGGAAGTCAGTTAGACGTGTCCTACTGCCTTGTGTGAATGAGTGCTGGCTGGGGACTGCTTCAAAGAAGCATTGAAATTGCCCAGATAACAATCATGCAGAATACAAGTTCATGACCCCCACTTAACCGCATTTACCACTGGTGAGTAGGCAGTTAAAAGTGATCCACTCCCCAAATGTCACCACCGGTTGGTAAACAGGACAGTGTAACGGTAGTTACTTCATGTAACACTTATAAGTGTATAGCTTCACGTCTACGCCTTTTCAAAGCATATTTCTTCATGATTGTATATGACAACATTAAGTAAAAGCAAACGTAAGTTCTTATACAGTGCAGTGTCCAGTCCTCAGGATTGCTCAAAGCATATTTTACTTCCTGGCAGACCTGTTCAATCAAACATTGTCTCAACTTCTCTGGGAAGCATCCAGCCATATACTACAATTAATGCGCGAAGGCTGCTCATACACATATCTACCACTGTCCATGTAGCCAGGTACTCATTTATACAGCTGAGTGAACTGAAGCAATGTAGAGTGAAAAAACCTGCCCGAGGTTTTAACACCACAGCCCAGGATTCTAACCCAGGTTCTCTTAGTCAAGAATCCGAAGCTCTACCCATGGGCCATTGCATTTACTTGACTTGTTTTGTTTGTTTTTCATGTTGTCTGTTGGGAAATAAATTCATTAAAAATTGATTGAACTTATGAAACTCACAGTCCATGTTCACCTGTTTTATTGTCCCAGTTTCTTGTTGTATAGTAACGGGGTATGGACTGTTGCCATTGAAATATTTCAACATGTGCCAACTCGTCACATGTTGAAATATTTACAGTTGTTGGATTCTGACAATATGTTGGTTAAAGTCACTGTATCAACTATTTAAAAGGGCATGATGTTCTTGTTAGTTACTTCTGGTTGGCCTAAAATGCACTGAAGAAATCCCCATGTATGTTCAGTTGAGCTTGAATGGCAGCCATACAGGTGGCAGCAACACGGTTCATTGGAGCATGACGTGCCATAGGTAAACTATCTGATTTAATATGATAATGGCCTGCTATGACATACTGGGGTGGGGGTGTTCCACAAATGGAATTGTAGGCTGATTCTAGAATTGATTATCAATGTGAAAGTTGTCTGTGAATTCAGAATTACTTTGGCTGAACTAAAAAACTTTTAGCACATGAAATGAAATCAGCACATGTATATGTTCAGTGCAACAGTGCCTTACTGGAATCAACATGTATTTTTTAATCCACTGCCAGCGACATTTAAATTTTGCTGCACGATTACAATAACATCACATACCTGGGTAAATAAAGTCACTTTAATGTGTTATTTGAGGTTTGATTCTAATGGACGTATGGAGTGATGGTAAACATAAATTGTACATGAATAGCAGCATTTTGTTAATTTATGATAGCTGGAAGTTGACTTTAGTTTAAGTACAGTATAAATTGCCCACAAGGAAATTGTGTGACATAATTCAATTAGGTAAACAAGGTTGAAGATTCTTGTCATAGAGCTGTGATAACATGTAGTTGACTAATACCTAAAATGCCATTGCCATTTTGTTATGTAATCACTGTAGACAGGATATGTCAAATGAGTTGAACATAGCAGTTTCAATCATTGATTTAAGACAAGATAAGATCAACGTTATTGCCATGTGTTTTCATTGCAGTTACAGTAAACATTGGAAAACATTGTAATGTTGGGTCGTCGTACAAATATGTCCAAGTTCAAATCACACACATGCACCAAATGAATATGATAAAAATTCTGCCACTTTAAATAAATAAACAGGAACAATCACATATAATAGATCCAAATGAATAGTGAATATTTATAACATCGAAATAAAAGTGGAATAAAATAATGTACATGATAAATTAATTAACACACATTGTGCAGACAGTTGCTATTACCTGGAGTGACAACAATTGTTGTATGAATGGATGTGTCGTTGTTGTTTTTGAGTGACAACAATGGTTGTATGAATGGATGTGTCGTTGTTGTTTTCGAGTGACAACAATGGTTGTATGAATGGATGTCATTGTTGGTTTTGAGTGACAACAATGGTTGTATGAATGGATGTGTCGTTGTTGTTTTTGAGTGACAACAATGGTTGTATGAATGGATGTGTCGTTGTTGTTTTCGAGTGACAACAATGGTTGTATGAATGGATGTGTCATTGTCATTTTTGAGTGACAACAATGGTTGTATGAATGGATGTGTCATTGTTGTTTTCGAGTGACAACAATGGTTGTACGAATGGATGTGTCGTTGTCGTTTTTGAGTGACAACAGTGGTTGTACGAATGGATGTGTCATTGTTGTTTTCGAGTGACAACAATGGTTGTATGAATGGATGTGTCGTTGTTGTTTTTGAGTGACAACAGTGGTTGTACGAATGGATGTGTCGTTGTTGTTTTTGAGTGACAACAATGGTTGTATGTATGGATGTGTCATTGTTGTTTTCGAGTGACAACAATGGTTGTAGGAATGGATGTGTCGTTGTTGTTTTTGAGTGACAACAGTGGTTGTACGAATGGATGTGTCATTGTTGTTTTCGAGTGACAACAATGGTTGTAGGAATGGATGTGTCTTTGTTGTTTTTGAGTGACAACAATGGTTGTATGAATGGATGTGTCATTGTTGTTTTTGAGTGACAACAATGGTTGTATGTATGGATGTGTCATTGTTGTTTTCAAGTGACAATAATGGTTGTATGAATGGATGTGTCGTTGTTGTTTTCAAGTGACAATAATGGTTGTATGAATGGATGTGTCATTGTTGTTTTTGAGTGACAACAATGGTTGTATGAATGGATGTGTCATTGTTGTTTTCGAGTGACAACAATGGTTGTACAAATGGATGTGTCATTGTTGTTTTCGAGTGACAACAATGGTTGTATGTATGGATGTGTCATTGTTGTTTTCGAGTGACAACAATGGTTGTATGAATGGATGTGTCATTGTTGTTTTTGAGTGACAACAATGGTTGTGTGAATGGATGTGTCATTGTTGTTTTCGAGTGACAACTATTGTTGTATGAATGGATATGTCATTGTTGTTTTCGAGTGACAACAATGGTTGTATGTATGGATGTGTCATTGTTGTTTTCGAGTGACAACAATGGTTGTATGTATGGATGTGTCAGTGTTGTTTTTGAGTGACAACAGTGGCTGTATGAATGGATGTGTCATTGTTGTTTTTGAGTGACAACAATGGTTGTACGAATGGATGTGTCATTGTTGTTTTTGAGTGACAACAATGGTTGTACGAATGGATGTGTCATTGTTTTTTTCCGAGTGACAACAATGGTTGTATGTATGGATGTGTCATTGTTGTTTTCGAGTGACAACAGTGGTTGTATGAATGGATGTATCATTGTTGTTTTCGAGTGACAACAGTGGTTGTATGAATGGATGTGTATTTTGTTTTCGAGTGACAACAATGGTTGTATGTATGGATGTGTCATTGTTGTTTTCGAGTGACAACAATGGTTGTATGAATGGATGTGTCATTGTTGTTTTTGAATGACAACAATGGTTGTATGAATGGATGTGTCATTGTTGTTTTCGAGTGACAACAATGGTTGTATGTATGGATGTGTCATTGTTGTTTTTGAGTGACAACAATGGTTGTATGAATGGATGTGTCATTGTTGTTTTTGAGTGACAACAATGGTTGTACGAATGGATGTGTCATTGTTTTTTTCCGAGTGACGACAATGGTTGTACGAATGGATGTGTCATTGTTTTTTCGAGTGACAACAATGGTTGTATGTATGGATGTGTCATTGTTGTTTTCGAGTGACAACAGTGGTTGTATGAATGGATGTGTCATTGTTGTTTTTGAGTGACAACAGTGGTTGTATGAATGGATGTGTCATTGTTGTTTTCGAGTGACAACAATGGTTGTATGAATGGATGTGTCATTGTTGTTTCGAGTGACAACAATGGTTGTATGTATGGATGTGTCATTGTTGTTTTCGAGTGACAACAATGGTTGTATGAATGGATGTGTCATTGTTGTTTTTGAATGACAACAATGGTTGTATGAATGGATGTGTCATTGTTGTTTTGAGTGACAACAATGGTTGTATGTATGGATGTGTCGTTGTTGTTTTCGAGTGACAACAGTGGTTGTATGAATGGATGTGTCATTGTTGTTTTTGAGTGACAACAATGGTTGTATGAATGGATGTGTCATTGTTGTTTTGAGTGACAACAATGGTTGTATGTATGGATGTGTCATTGTTGTTTTCGAGTGACAACAATGGTTGTATGTATGGATGTGTCATTGTTGTTTTCGAGTGACAACAATGTTTTGTATGAATGGATGTGTCATTGTTGTTTTCGAGTGACAACAATGTTTTGTATGAATGGATGTGTCATTGTTGTTTTTGAGTGACAACAATGGTTGTATGAATGGATGTGTCATTGTTGTTTTGAGTGACAACAGTGGTTGTATGTATGGATGTGTCGTTGTTGTTTTTGAGTGACAACAGTGGTTGTATGAATGGATGTGTCATTGTTGTTTTTGAGTGACAACAGTGGTTAAATGGATGTGTCATTGTTGTTTTGAGTGACAACAATGGTTGTATATATGGATGTGTCATTGTTGTTTTCGAGTGACAACAATGGTTGTATGTATGGATGTGTCATTGTTGTTTTTGAGTGACAACAATGTATTGTATGAATGGATGTGTCATTGTTTTCGAGTGACAACAATGTTTTGTATGAATGGATGTGTCATTGTTGTTTTTGAGTGATAACAATGGTTGTATGAATGGATGTCATTGTTGTTTTGAGTGACAACAATGGTTGTATGTATGGATGTGTCATTGTTGTTTTCAAGTGACAACAGTGGTTGTATGAATGGATGTGTCATTGTTGTTTTCGAGTGACAACAGTGGTTGTATAAATGGATGTTGTCATTGTTGTTTTGAGTGACAACAATGGTTGTATGTATGGATGTGTCATTGTTGTTTTTGAGTGACAACAATGTATTGTATGAATGGATGTGTCATTGTTTTCGAGTGACAACAATGTTTTGTATGAATGGATGTGTCATTGTTGTTTTTGAGTGATAACAATGGTTGTATGAATGGATGTCATTGTTGTTTTGAGTGACAACAATGGTTGTATGTATGGATGTGTCATTGTTGTTTTCGAGTGACAACAGTGGTTGTATGAATGGATGTGTCATTGTTGTTTTCGAGTGACAACAGTGGTTGTATAAATGGATGTTGTCATTGTTGTTTTGAGTGACAACAATGGTTGTATGTATGGATGTGTCATTGTTGTTTTCGAGTGACAACAATGGTTGTATGTATGGATGTGTCGTTGTTGTTTTCGAGTGACAACAGTGGTTGTATGAATGGATGTGTCATTGTTGTTTTTGAGTGACAACAATGGTTGTATGTATGGATGTGTCGTTGTTGTTTTCGAGTGACAACAGTGGTTGTATGAATGGATGTGTCATTGTTGTTTTCGAGTGACAACAGTGGTTGTATGAATGGATGTGTCATTGTTGTTTTGAGTGACAACAATGGTTGTATGAATGGATGTGTCATTGTTGTTTTCGAGTGACAACAATGGTTGTATGTATGGATGTGTCGTTGTTGTTTTCGAGTGACAACAGTGGTTGTATGAATGGATGTGTCATTGTTGTTTTGAGTGACAACAATGGTTGTATGTATGGATGTGTCATTGTTGTTTTGAGTGACAACAATGGTTGTATGTATGGATGTGTCATTGTTGTTTTGAGTGACAACAATGGTTGTATGAATGGATGTGTCATTGTTGTTTTGAGTGACAACAATGGTTGTATGTATGGATGTGTCATTGTTGTTTTGAGTGACAACAATGGTTGTATGAATGGATGTGTCATTGTTGTTTTGAGTGACAACAATGGTTGTATGTATGGATGTGTCATTGTTGTTTTGAGTGACAACAATGGTTGTATGTATGGATGTGTCATTGTTGTTTTGAGTGACAACAATGGTTGTATGAATGGATGTGTCATTGTTGTTTTGAGTGACAACAATGGTTGTATGTATGGATGTGTCATTGTTGTTTTCGAGTGACAACAATGGTTGTATGTATGGATGTGTCATTGTTGTTTTCGAGTGACAACAATGGTTGTATGTATGGATGTGTCATTGTTGTTTTCGAGTGACAACAATGTATTGTATGAATGGATGTGTCATTGTTGTTTTGAGTGACAACAATGGTTGTATGAATGGATGTGTCATTGTTGTTTTGAGTGACAACAATGGTTGTATGAATGGATGTGTCATTGTTGTTTTGAGTGACAACAATGGTTGTATGTATGGATGTGTCATTGTTGTTTTTGAGTGACAACAATGTTTTGTATGAATGGATGTGTCATTGTTGTTTTGAGTGACAACAATGGTTGTATGAATGGATGTGTCATTGTTGTTTTGAGTGACAACAGTGGTTGTATGTATGGATGTGTCGTTGTTGTTTTGAGTGACAACAATGGTTGTATGAATGGATGTGTCATTGTTGTTTTGAGTGACAACAATGGTTGTATGAATGGATGTGTCGTTGTTGTTTTGAGTGACAACAATGGTTGTATGTATGGATGTGTCATTGTTTTCAGGAACATGGACACCTTTCAACCCGGAGACTGTGCGGCTCATGATTGGTTAGTAACAAATAATAACGTCTATTCTGTTAATATCGTTACATGCTGGGAGCTGCCCCAGCTGCTACAAACATGGCCCCAATAAGTATACGGTGCCACTTGTTAATGCATTTGTAATGCACATTTGAGCAGTTTAGGTTTAAAAGGATGCTGAATTAGCATTCCTCATCACATGAATATTACTTGCATTTGACTGTTAATCCTTTTAGCAATTTATTGATCTCTTTTATACAATTCAGATATTTTGATTACTTATAATTGAACAAAATATTTTAAGATTTTTTATCTGACACTAGTCATAAGTGTCAGATTATAGTGAAATTACAGTTTTATTTTCCTTTTTTATGGTTTTATAATTTTATCAGACATTCTTATTCGCTATAATTTCATATAATAGTTATACATATATAGTTATCATTTCATATAATATTATAGTCATACTAATTATAATTCAATGAATTGTTTATCAGTTGTAATTTTCTTATTGTATTTATAGCCGCTATTGTTGCCACACAAAAATATACTTTATTATTTATTTATTTATTTATTTATTTATTTATTTATTATTATTATTATAACAGTCTGGCAACACATTAAAACAAATTGGGAACATAGGTATGTAAATGTGTGGGGCTCCTCTTGCACATAGACTGTACAGCAACAACACCAAAGCCCTTCCCTACACCTCAATGGTAGAGCTGTATACTTGACTTAAGTATACACTGTACAGCCATTATTACTGTTATTGCAGAGAATCAATGTTCGTGGTTATGTTCAAAATACGTTCCACAAGTGATGTTGTCTTCCTTTTTGTGATGTGGTAGTGATGTTGTATTGTTTCAATCAGGGATGTTTGACAAGGATCATTCTGGGAGTATTGACTACGACGAGTTTGCGGCTCTATGGAATTATGTCAGTGAGTGGCAGAAATGTTTCCGTACGTACGACACCGACAAATCGGGTGCCATCGACGAAGACGAACTGAAACATGCACTGATATCCTTCGGTAATTACGGCATAAATTCTTACATTATTCACCACACATTTCAGGTTAGAGGCTGCATCGTCTGGTTCTGTTCGCTTTTTCAATAAGGTTTGTTTACCTGTTGCGAACTTCCGACCATCTGTTCTTTCGCTCAAATGATCTGTTGCTTCTTGAGATGTTTTAAAAAATTACCATTATATTGTTTATTTGTTTTCATTTTCCAATTTCACTTTTGTTCAACTGTCATAAAGAAGAAGTGGCAAATGTCTTATATATGTATGTAATATATATATATATATATATATATATATATATATATATATATATATATATATATACATGTCGTGTGTGTGTAATATTGTGTATATTATATACAGTTATGTCATAAAGAAGTTATTGTTCTATGTAACACTGCATATAGAATATTGAACAGAACAATCTGCCCATTAGATATAGCGCTAGCCACATGTTTGCAACTGCTAATGTCAGTTGATGCAAATGTGTAATCGGAAAAGCAATCAGTTTTTAACATTATGAGTAGAATTGATATCTATGACTCACATTTTCCAAAGCATTTTAACAAGTAACATGTGAAATTTGTGGCTGCACTGAGATCAGGCATTATACAGTTTTTAAATGAGCACTTTCAATCAAAGCATATATTGGTTTATTTTGTATGGACATAGTTGGTCTGAAATAAACCACATTATATTTATTAGTAGTAGAATCCTCGTGATTTTTTGCTTCAGGCTACCGTTTGTCAGATTCCCTCATTCACTACCTCATGATCAAGTTTGATCGGCAGGGATGTTATTCTATCGCCTTTGATGACTTCATTCAGTGCTGTGTGGTTCTAGAGGTGAGGTGATGTGATAGTCCACCATCTTGTGTCATGTGATAGTCCACCATCTTGTGTCATGTGATAGTCCACCATCTTGTGTCATGTGATAGTCCACCATCTTGTGTCATGTGATAGTCCACCATCTTGTGTCATGTGCAGGGCTTTATGCAGGACAAAATTATTGCCAGTCACACGTTTTGGTGGACATATAGATGTTAACTGTTAAGCCAGTTTACAAACTTTAAAATATGTCCAATGACCTGAAATGGACTACTAACACACATATGACACCATTTACACTCACTTCTAAGGGATACCTTAGAACTCTACGAAACATATATGATGAAAAAAACAAGGGACATCTTACAGGACACTTCTCACCCATTGCACGAATTCTACTATGTTGCACAATCTGGTTGTAGGTACATTTCCGAAAGAACACGCATGAACTGTTATCGAAACACATTTCTTCCAACTTTTGTTAGACTACTAAACGCAAAATCGGGGAGGGGAAAATGATCGGGGAAGATGAGGGGATACAATGGGGCGCACTGTCACTTCTAATTGTCACTACTAATGTCGTTGTGTTATGTGAATATTTGCCACAAGAATTTCCTCTTTGGGGGACTATTAAAGGTTATTGTATTGTACCTGAGAGACTTGAGTTGGGAGACATGGTTTGGGGAGACCTTTTTTTGCTCCTTCATTTATTTACCCGTCCACCCATATTTATACCCGTCAACAACGGTTTTTACCCGTCCAAATGACGGGTGGACGGGTTTCTGCATAAAGCTATGGTCATGTGACTGTCCACCATCTTGTTTCATGTAACGGTCCACCATCTTGTCTCGTATAACAGTCTATCATCTTATGTCATGTGACTGTCCACCATCTTGTCTCGTATAACAGTCTATCATCTTATGTCATGTGACTGTCCACCATCTTGTCTCGTATAACAGTCTATCATCTTATGTCATGTGACTGTCCACCATCTTGTCTCGTATAACAGTCTTATGTCATGTGACAGTCCACCATTTTGTGTTTCATGTAGACGGTCCACCATCTTGTCTCGTATAACAGTCTATCATCTTATGTCATGTGACTGTCCACCATCTTGTCTCGTATAACAGTCTATCATCTTATGTCATGTGACTGTCCACCATCTTGTCTCGTATAACAGTCTTATGTCATGTGACAGTCCACCATTTTGTGTCATGTCATGTACTCTCTGCAGTCCAGCTGAGCTGCATGGGATGTTTGTAACAACTGTAGAAAACTGTGAAAAACTTTATGTATACACCATGTTTGTTAATCGTAATATACAAATACTTCAGAAAACTATCTTCCGCATCTGTCATCAATCATGGAGATGGGGATTTCTGCTAGTTAATTTAATAACTAAGTTATTGAATTCTTCTTTCAGACCCTCACGAATGCATTCAGAAAACGTGACACCAACACTACTGGTTGTATCACAGTCACTTATGAGGAGTTCCTCACAATGGTGTTCAGTGTGAAGTCGTGAAGATGTCTTGTGGCTAAGAAACAGTGCCATTATATCGTGATTTTATTCCAGGGTTATACTACACTGTTAACTGGCTATCACCTGTTGTCATCTAGGTCCCACATCTAGAAACGTAGTATAAAAAAATTATCTCATGTCACGTTTTCTTTAATTCTACATAAACATATCTTACAAGACATTTTTATTTGTTTGAATGTTTCTAAAGGCACCTGAGGCTCCTAATAATCTACATGTCCACATTTTGCCTGTGTCTGCCCGGAAAACTGTGAAACGATACTTGTGTATTTGAGACTGCTTCACTTGACCTCAATTCTGGAGGCTAGGTGGCCTGCCATGAACCACACCTAATTAATAAATGTGTATTGGTGATTACCCAGTGCCCACTGCCACACACTGAAGGCTAATTAAGCTCTATATAGTACAATTTTGTTACTGGAACATTCCTTAGAATGAAAAAGCAATGAACTGAATATATACATGCATACATATATGTATACATATATAAATGAAATATATATGTGATGTGTGCATGTTTGATTAAGTAGCATTTTATCAAATAATTGATCAATTAATGTACACGTCGTTCATGTTATACATTATTTTAAACATCATGTCGATTGGTGTATTGCATTATTACTGCCATACTATGTGATTCCATTTCTGGTTTGTTCAGTGTTTATTTTATCACGATTTTACATATTGTCATTACTAACATAGACATCTTGTCATTACTAACATAGCAAAAGTGATTCAAAGTCAAGGTGAAGTCTTACATTTTGATTGCTAAGCTAGTTATAAATGTTTGGGTTGTTTGGGCTGCATATTTATGTGCTTTAAGCAATTGGATATATTTACAGCTAGGAACAATTGTATTATGTAGATTTTTATACAGAATGTAGTACAAAATAAATTTTGAAGGAACATGCATTTGTCTTCAGTTGGTAACAAGTGAGTTTATATTTTACCTTGAATTTACCTTGAATCCTCTTCTACTACGTAGTCGAGGAGTTGATGAGGAAGGGATTCAATCGCTGACTCGTGTAATCCTCCGCCCTATTTCGCAGATACTTGTCAATGTGACCCTTAAATTGGTTGACGCTTGCGGACATAACAGCACTTCCAGGAAGTCTATTCCAATCGTTTATATCCTTTGAGTGAAAGAGTACTTTCGTATATCAAGCCTAGAGTGTAATTTGTGTATTTTGTAAGGGTGCCCTCTTGTTTTGCCATCCTCATTTTCCATAATAAAGAAGTCGGCAGGAAAAATACTATCCAACCCATTTATTATTTTAAAAACTTCCAATAAATTGTTTCCAAAGTTGTTATTCATGAATAATCCTGCTCATCCTTCGTTGTATAGATTCTAATAAATCTATATATTTCTGTTTAAATGGGCGCCATGCCTGAATACAGTAATCCAGGTGAGGCCTCACTAAGGATTTATATAGTTTTAAAACTACCTCCTTGGTTTTATATTTAAAGGCTCTATTTATCATGCTTAGCATTGCATTTGCCTTATTAGCTGCCCTGACACATTGCTTTGTTACATCCAGTGTTTCTGTGATGATGACCCCTAAGTCTCTCTCCTTGTGTGTTGTTTCAATGCATTCCTTTCCCATAAAATAATCACTGTTTATTGTTGTATCTGTAATGTATACATTTAAATTTTCAGCATTGAACAACATCGACCATTCATTGCTCCACTCATTTAGGGTACTCTGATCTTTTTGTAATTTTTCCGCGTCCTCATACGTTGATACTTGACTAAACAGCTTAGTGTCATCAGCAAACTTAAGAATATGATTTCTCACACCCTCATCTAGGTCATTTATAAATATTACAATTAAAACCGGACCCAAAACAGACCCCTGTGGGACTCCACTCATTACTGGTGACCATTCAGTAGTTTTCCCATTGACCACAACACGTTGGACTCTGTCAGTCAGCCATTCGGTTATCCAGTCACTTACAACACCTCCTATGCCATGTGACTTTAGTTTGCTCTCTAGCCTGGCATGGGGAACTCTATCGAAAGCTTTACTGAAATCCAAATAAATTGAGTCTACAGGTAATCCTACATTGTTACTTTATTAAGGTAAACTAGAAGGTTGGTCAAACATGAACGACCTTTCCAAAAACCATGTTGTGATGGTTTAATTAACTCATTTTTTGGAGATGCCTGATGATCTCATCTCTTATGATGGATTCCATGGTCTTGGATATGTGGGATGTCAGGCTCACTGGTCTATAGGTATATGGCTGTGATTTTGTACCTTTGTTTTTATATATAGGTGTTACATTTGCCTTTTTTCCAATTCTCCCATTTCTATACTGCCTTTAAAGATCTCACACAATGGGGAGGCGATAGATGAAGCTACTTCTCTTAACATTGAGGAATTAAAATTGTCTATACCAGGAGCTTTATTTGGTTTCATTTTTGACAGTTTTTCTTGCACTACTGCTGTTGTAAACTCAACGTTTTGGAGTGATTCCTCTACTGCCTTTGTGAAAATATTCACAGGATCAGGTAAATTACCCATTTCCTCATCAGTGTATACTGAAGCAAAATAGTCATTAAGTAAGTTCGCTGCCTGAATTGAGTTTGTGATCACTTCTCCCATAAGATCGACAAGGGGCCCAATGCTGTCTTTTGTCCTAGTTTTAGATCTTGTATGTGCATAGAAGGGCAGGATCTGTTTTTATATTCTCAGCAAGTTTTTCTCAAAGTACCATTTGGCCTTTTTCACTTCATTCTGGCTTTATTGCGTTGGCATTTGTATGCCTCATATAGATGGTACTCTCTGGTTTCCCTGTATCTCTTCCACATGTGGTATTTTTTTCTTCTTGCTAGTTCAGCCCTCTTTGACATCCATCTTGGCTTTCTGTTCCTTTTCTTTGTTGAGATAGGTACAAAACGCTGCACAGCAGAGTTAACCACAGTTTTAAAATGATCCAATTTTGTGTTTACGTCAGTATTCTGGAATGCCTGCTCCCAGTCATAGTCCCTTAAAAATTTCCTCATTTCCTCATAATTCCCTCTCTTGTAATCATAATATGCTCTCTCCACTCTTTAACCTGTACCGACACTATGACATCACATGTCACAATGTTATGATCACTGAATGGTTCTTTTACCCTAACGGCATCCATCATATTCGGTTCTGTTGATAAAATCAAATGTACATGTACATGTGTGAGAAATAAATCTTGGGTAAGTTCTAGGAACCTTGCCCCTTCTGCTCCCGCCTGCATCCTCTTCCAGTCTATACTTCTGTGATTAAAATCACCAAATATCACAACATTGTTGCATGCTGCACATGCTTTACGTATGATGTCATGTAAAGCTAGTTCTTTCTCTAAATCTGCGGATGTGCTATGGTAACATACCCCGACAAATAGGGACCCTCTCATGGTAGTTACTCGACACCATACTGTTTCAGTGTTTGGGTTTTAGTAAACTCCTCACAGATAACATAATGTAAATTGCCTCTTATGTATATGATACAGCCACCTCCTTTCATGTCCTCTATCATTTCGAACTAAATTGTAACCCTCCAGGTTCAGTTCTGCATCTGTTATGTCTGTGTGCCCATGTTTCGGTTATGCATATTATATCCGGGTTTTCCTCAACTGCAATACACTGCAGTTCATCCAATTTGTTCATAATGCTTCTAGCATTAAAACATTTACAGATACAACTTTCAGTTTATGTACAACTTTCAGTTTGTGTCCAGTGCTCCTTTTTTCCTCATGTTTAACCCCTTCACCCATTTTGTGCAAATTTTTAGTGTCATTGTACAAGTCAGTGCTGGTGCCTACTTTTTTGTCGGTTTTGTGGACTGGCTTCCCCTCCTAGTGGTTGTCATTTTAGGCTGGCTATTCCTTCGAAGAGGTGGTGTTTTTCGTGCAGCAGATGTTGACCTTTATATATAGCGCAGTATAAAGTGCTCAGGGCATTTGATTAGATAGAGCATTTTATAAGCTATTCAACAGTTCACTGAACTGGATGTGTGATATTTTTACCAGTGTACAGGGGACATGGGTTACTAGCCTGAAACACGTTGTTCTGTAGCAGTACTTAATTAGGTCGTGACTGGTACACATTTTGATTTGCTAGTGTTGGCATCCATGGTTGACTGGGCAGCTAGAGTGTTCTACGGCACGCTTCACTGGTTGTCATGTGCAGTGTTCTGGTTGACCAAGCACAGAGCCTGGAGACTACTTATCAATCTCTAAATATGATCAGGGCAATCACTGCAGGCATGGTGAACAGGGGCATGGATGGTCTGGTGCTTCTTTCCAGTTGGCGCGAGTTTAGCACCAACATGAACTCATTACCTCTATTTGACCTAGTTCCCAGTGATGACCTTTTGTCTTCCCCTAAACCATTGTAAGCATGAGCATGTAAGTCACCGGAGGTCAGACCCAGTGATTATATGCAAACGGTGCTTTTTTTGTGAAAATGTGTTCACACCATTTCTAGATGGCCCCTTTTGTAAGAAAATTTATGTAAATTGTGTTTTTTATTGTAGAACAAAATCTAGATTGACACCCAGATAATAAACTCTAGATGGCAAGTAATATAAAATAGTAATTAAATATTATTTAATAATAGTCAAACATAGCAGGCCCATTCTCCAAAGTGTGCCGTTTCTAGAACTCTTCTTAAAAAGACAGCCTTATCTCTGAAGTGATCACCAGTGAGGTGATAGGACAGTCTTTGGCGAACTTGCTGCAAAAACAGCTTAGTCATGCAATGGGTCTGCACTTTGTTGCTAGCTTGCAATTAGCATGCCATTGGCTTATCTGTCATCACCATACGGGTGGGTACAAGTGGGTATAAAACCATGTTGCTGTGTGTTCCCTTTCATAAACCAATTTGTTTGCTACTGTCCACATTTTACATTTGACCATTGGCAACTGTCCACCAGGAATTGTCCATATCAAGGATACTCTATGCTGCTTACAGGAAGTGGAGGTCTTCTTAGGTCTTAGGTGATTACCTCCAAACAGCCCAAACTTGGGCTAACGCAGGAGTTTTTCTTCTCTAGAATTTGTGAGTCCACTACAGGTTACACATTTACCCCCTGTGTGGGATCTTTTACTTCCCCTGGCATAGACACCAGACAGAAGGGACCACCGGCTTTTAGTGTCTCTTCCGAAAGACACAGGCAAATGTGGGGTGAAGAAATTGCCTAAGTTTCGAAACGGCGGTAGGTGGGATTGAACCACCGTCCCCTCGATTGACAGTCCGGCACTCTACCGCGTCAGACATGTGCAGTGCACAGACAGCTGGGAGAGGAAGTTATTCACATTTTACATACACTAGTTGGATCTGACAGATAGCAGACACCTGTGCAGTGCAAAACTGTTGGCTCGAAAACCTTTCCTTGTTGTTTGCTGGACAAAACATGCTATGATCTTAAAACTTAGATGAGTAACAAACCTTCCACGTATGTTACCTGTGATTTGCTCACTGTGCAAAGACAACACAGGACCTAAGCAAACTTAGTAATTTAAGATAACACTATAAAGCCCGGAGTATCTGTACACAACAGGTTCATAAACAGTGCGTCTGGGTTTAGAAAATTATTACCACATGTACTGTATTGTGTGAGGTATACGATTTGTTACGAGATTAGCTGGCGAGTGATAATAACATCTGTTTTACAGTAATTTATATTAAAACTTGGATATGTCCTGTACTATATGTATTTACAGTAGTATATTCACCGTAAATGTTAGTGTTCAATGAGATGCATATACAATGGTACAACAGCAGTGAATTAATTTACAATCTAGAAGTTTATACATTACGATATTAGTTTATAGATTACAACCTATTCGTTTATAGATTACAATCAATTACTTTATAGATTATAATCAAAACTCTTGGATAACTGTGGCTACAATATACCTATTCAGGATCATCTAAAACAACAAATACAAATGACAAAACATCAAGGTGAAACCGACAAATATTCTGGAGTAATTTATAATGTTGGCATATAAATAAGAGGAGACATTCAACACATCACAGCTGAGCTCTCCTGTGTAGCAGGGTAGGATTACAACTACTTCCTGTTTGGGTAGACGAATATACAAACTTGGCATTCAGTCCTCTTGCTGCAAGTGATATAAACAAGTTATTTACGCAATAGAAATGTCCACATTCAACATACAATTTTGTCCACATTAAACACACTGCCACAACATGAATATTCCCCTCGCTCCACACCGACAGGTTTTTCGGGCTATCCAGTAAACTATCACAAAATCATTGGTCCAGCAACTTACAAAACCAGACAAAATACACTGCCTACATCACTTTCACTTCACTGTAAGTATGCATTGCAAATTAAACAATGTCAATTAAAATTGTAATCAGTCAAACAATGCATGATTCCGACATGGAGTTCATCTAACATTATACAAGACATTTAGACTGTGAAATGTGTGACAGGAGCCACACATGAAGAGATTGGGTATACAGCTTTGGAAAATAATGTACTTCAGAATGAAGCACTGAAATGACCAACACCAACAACCTGTAAGCATGCCCTGCCCTGACCTACATTCAGATGATCAATCATTTTGTGTCTCATGCGCAAGTGAGAAAACTTCAGAAAGTTTAATATAAAATAGTTTAAAATGCTGTAGATGATAGCTGGTTATGTACATGTTACGTTGTAGTAGATTTTTGGTGAAATGGAAAACCAGGTGATCTTCGTCTGGCGTGAACTGTCAGTGTCTGGTCTCGTGCTGGTGACGCAAAACGCATCAACTAGATCGCCCCGGTCTCCACTCCGTGTCTCGCTACTGTGACCGATTGTCTTGCATCAGTTATACAGCCACGTTTCGACTAGTACCGTTCGTTTCCTGCAGGTGGCGATTATACAGCTATGTCAAGTGAAGGGTGAGTAGAACAAGTACAATGAATGATCCCTGCTGATGCACACTCAAGACTCGACCAACAACCGTTGTGCTAATGGCAATATATGTGTGTGCGTCAGCTGTGTATCGCCAACCCTCTGGTAGGGGATGGATCGTGCCCTAGCTACACACAACTCTGCCTCGGACGTATTGTTTGACCGGCAGAACACTGCCCAGGCCACGATCACACTGCATCATCCCTCCTGGCCGAAGTCGTTTGCGAAGTCTTGCATCTTCTTGAGGCCGTCCTGGCTCACCGACGGCTTGCACGTTGCTAGTGAGTCGGTCATGTCTTTCTGCAATTACAACACAACACAGGTGTCAAGAGCAATTGTGACATCATCGCACTGATCGCAGTGATGGCTGCTGGGTAATGGGAAGGAGTTCCTGCTTCAACCAACTCCATTTTCATTAAATCAATCACTACAAAGACTATTTCCTGGAGCAATTATGCTTGGTAATAATAAAAGTAATAATTCACGCATTATAATTTTATTATTTGTTTTATATGTTATATCGTTTCAATAATTTTACCCAATAAAATGCCATGTTATGTTGAACTATTTCATAATTGTCAATAATTGATTACAATATATAAAAACTGGTGATTTAGAAAAACCTCTATTCAACTACTGGGACAAATACAATCAACAAAAACCAGTCACCTCTGTCATGTGTAACCCTTTTGTATTTGCATCAAAATCTCTGCACAAAGTAACTATTGTGTGACCAACGTCTGCAATGTTCTCATTTTACAATTCATACCATAAAAACATGTATGCATGCATGGTGTGTAATGATAAATGTTTCTTATCGAAACTTTTCACATCCATTCAAAGGTACATGTGATATAGAGATTGTAATCGTTTCTGTAACAAGGTACGGGTCGCAGCCATAAGTGACTGATGTGCCCTCACAACACAATGTAAATAATGTAATTACACGGCGCAAAAATAATAATTGAACACAACAAAAATCAACTGTGCGGTTGTGTGCAACCAGAGGTGATTGATGTGGTTACCATGGAGATGATGGGCTCTAGAAGTTTCTCTGCTGGTACATCCATCCAGGACATGGCGATGGCGCCTGGCGCGCCCGGAGAGCACGGCGTCAATAGGTCATCAAGGATTACCGTATTATCTAATGGTGACGGGCCCCGCACCTGGTAACAGCGAACAGTCACAAAAGACAGTGTACACAATCATCTTCAGTGAATACGAATAAGGGGTGGTCATATTAATTATAAAAATAAAATATGGTTGTCAAGTACTTTAATCAGATACTTGCTTGACCCAACCCTAGCTATGACTAGTCCTGCTCTTAACCGGCTCTTGCTAGGTTGCATAACTACGCCGAGAAACTAGTCTTGTGACTTAGCAGGCTGCTTTTGAATGTTATCCGTGTGAGAGGTTAAAAAGTGGTAATCGAGGCTAACCCTGCCATAATTCCTGCTTCATAAACAACTGCAAAACTATGTTTCTGTTTATTTATGCGTGCAAATAAAAGTTTAATGATAAATATTTTAATAGCATAGTATTATTTTATAAAAGCATATCCTCATTTTAGTTTTATTTCATAGTTGGCCCGAGAGCCAATCAGCGTCTCTATTCTGTTCTCGGGTAAGACTAACCTGGTGGCAACATTTGCAGAGCATTAATTCCCCAGTGAGGGGCCACAAAGTGCTGCCACTTCACGAAGCCTGGGTAACCGAGGCTAGGCTGTGACACTGTGTATAATGGGTACTTACCTTCATGAAGTGTGTAGCTGACTGCACCCTCCTCACTGGCTGCATGAGGGCGTCTCTCACCACTATACTGATGTCAGCGCCGGAGAAACTGCAAACAGCAACTGGCATGTGTTTACTACTTAATGAGGGGCAGAAGCAACAGGGATAACTAACATGACGTGATTAATGACATGACTAGCGGGACTGATTTCTTCACTGTACACAGAACAAATATGGGACCATCTCATGGTGACCTTAATAGGGGGTGACTGTATTAACCAGGTGACCATAAAGCGAGGTTTGACAGTGACTGTGATAACGATCATGAAAATTGTCCGTTTATGAATAAATCCACACAATGTTATTGTGTTGTCGCTACAGTGTATATAGTCTCCCCGCCTGAGTGGACTGGCCCCACCTACCCGTCTGTCTTGTGTCCCAGTGCCATGATGTCCTGCTGCATGAGGTTGTGTGGCGTGTTGCCGATGTGGATCTTGAAGATCTCACTGCGGGCGAGGGCGTCTGGCAGTGGGATGTAGATCCTCTTCTCGAACCTGCCACAGCACAGACACTTTATTATGTAGCACCACAGCAGAGACACACTTTATTATGTAGCACCACAGCAGAGACACACTTTATTGTGTAGCACCACAGCAGAGACACACTTTATTGTGTAGCACCACAGCAGAGACACACTTTATTGTGTAGCACCACAGCAGAGACACACTTTATTATGTAGCACCACAGCAGAGACACACTTTACTGTGTAGCAACACAACAGAGACACACTTTATTGTGTAGCACCACAGCAGAGACACACTTTATTATGTAGCACCACAGCAGAGACACACTTTATTATGTAGTACCACAGCAGAGACACACTTTATTGTGTAGCACCACAGCAGAGACACACTTTATTATGTAGTACCACAGCAGAGACACTTTATTATGTAGTACCACAGCAGATACACACTTTATTATGTAGCACCACAGCAGAGACACACTTTATTATGTAGCACCACAGCAGAGACACACTTTATTATGTAGCACCACAGCAGAGACACACTTTATTATGTAGCACCACAGCAGAGACACACTTTATTATGTAGTACCACAGCAGAGACACACTTTATTGTGTAGCACCACAGCAGAGACACACTTTACTGTGTAGCAACACAACAGAGACACACTTTATTGTGTAACACCACAGCAGAGACACACTTTATTATGTAGCACCACAGCAGAGACACACTTTATTATGTAGTACCACAGCAGAGACACACTTTATTGTGTAGCATCACAGCAGAGACACACTTTATTATGTAGTACCACAGCAGAGACACTTTATTATGTAGTACCACAGCAGATACACACTTTATTATGTAGCACCACAGCAGAGACACACTTTATTATGTAGCACCACAGCAGAGACACACTTTATTATGTAGCACCACAGCAGAGACACACTTTATTATGTAGCACCACAGCAGAGACACACTTTATTATGTAGTACCACAGCAGAGACACACTTTATTATGTAGCACCACAGCAGAGACACACTTTATTATGTAGTACCACAGCAGAGACACACTTTATTATGTAGCACCACAGCAGAGACACACTTTATTATGTAGTACCACAGCAGAGACACACTTTATTGTGTAGCACCACAGCAGAGACACACTTTATTGTGTAGCACCACAGCAGAGACACACTTTATTATGTAGTACCACAGCAGAGACACACTTTATTATGTAGTACCACAGCAGAGACACACTTTATTGTGTAGCACCAACGCAGAGACACACTTTACTGTGTAGCACCACAGCAGAGACACACATTATTATGTAGCACCAACGCAGAGACACACTTTACTGTGTAGCACCACAACAGAGACACACTTTATTGTGTAGCACCACAGCAGAGACATACTTTATTATGTAGTACCACAGCAGAGACACACTTTATTGTGTAGCACCACAGCAGAGACACACTTTACTGTGTAGCACCACAGCAGAGACACACTTTATTATGTAGTACCACAGCAGAGACACACTTTATTATGTAGTACCACAGCAGAGACACACTTTATTGTGTAGCACCAACGCAGAGACACACTTTACTGTGTAGCACCACAGCAGAGACACACATTATTATGTAGCACCAACGCAGAGACACACTTTACTGTGTAGCACCACAACAGAGACACACTTTACTGTGTAGCACCACAGCAGAGACACACTTTATTATGTAGCACCACAGCAGAGACATACTTTACTATGTAGCAACACAGCAGAGACACTTTATTGTGTAGCACCACAGCAGAGACACACTTTATTGTGTAGCACCACAGCAGAGACACACATTATTATGTAGCACCACAGCAGAAACACACTTTATTGTGTAGCACCAACGCAGAGACACAAACTGTTGTGTAGCACCACAGCAGAGACACACATTGTTGTGTAGCACCACAGCAGAGACACTTTATTATGTAGCACCACAACAGAGACACACTTTATTATGTAGCACCACAGCAGAGACACACTTTATTGTGTAGCACCACAGCAGATACACACTTTATTGTATAGCACCACAGCAGAGACACACATTATTATGTAGCACCACAGCAGAAACACACTTTATTGTGTAGCACCACAGCAGAGACACACTTTATTATGTAGCACCACAGCAGAGACACGCTTAATTATGTAGCACCACAGCAGAGACACGCTTTACTATGTAGCACCATAGCAGAGACACACTTTACTATGTAGCACCACAGCAGAGACACACTTTACTATGTAGCACCACAGCAGAGACACGCTTTACTATGTAGCACCACAGCAGAGACACACTTTATTATGTAGCACCACAGCAGAGACACACTTTATTATGTAGCACCACAGCAGAGACACGCTTTACTATGTAGCACCACAGCAGAGACACGCTTTACTATGTAGCACCACAGCAGAGACACGCTTTACTATGTAGCACCACAGCAGAGACACACTTTACTATGTAGCACCACAGCAGAGACACACTTTACTATGTAGCACCACAGCAGAGACGCACTTTACTATGTAGCACCACAGCAGAGACGCACTTTACTATGTAGCACCACAGCAGAGACACACTTTACTATGTAGCACCACAGCAGAGACACACTTTACTATGTAGCACCACAGCAGAGACACACTTTATATGTAGCACCACAGCAGAGCACACTTTATTATGTAGCACCACAGCAGAGACACACTTATATGTAGCACCACAGCAGAGACACGCTTTACTATGTAGCACACAGCAGGACACACTTTACTATGTAGCACCACAGCAGAGACACACTTTATTATGTAGCACCACAGCAGAGACACCTTTATATGTAGCACCACAGCAGAGACACACTTTATTATGTAGCACCACAGCAGAGACACGCTTACATAGCACAAAGTAAATTACTATGTGCACCAGTGTGACGACTGACAGAGCACCAAAGATGCACTTTATATGTAGCACCACACCCAGAGACCACTTTATAGTAACCAACAAGACAGTTTAATTATCTATAAAAAAAAGTAAAAGACTGACAGATGTGACCTTGATATTGAACTAATCAAACAGGTGAACTGGACCCAAGTACATTTATATGTAAGCTGGAGGACCGTGATATTAACCATCAACAGAAAGAACCCAAGTACAGTTATATGTGAGATGTGCAACTACACAACACTGACAGGAACCCAAGTACAATTATACCTGAAGATGGAGGACCGTGATATGTGCAACTACATCAACACTGACACGGGAAACCCAAGTACAGTTATACCTGTGAAGACTGGAGGACCGTGATATGTGCAACTACATCAACACCGACACAGGAACCCAAGTACAGTTATACCTGTGAAGACTGGAGGACCGTGATATGTGCAACTACATCAACCGACACAGGAACCCAAGTACAGTTATACCTGTGAAGACTGGAGGACCGTGATATGTGCAACTACATCAACACTGACACAGGAACCCAAGTACAGTTATACCTGTGAAGACTGGAGGACCGTGATATGTGCAACTACATCAACACCGACACAGGAACCCAAGTACAGTTATACCTGTGAAGACTGGAGGACCTTGATATGTGCAACTACATCAACACCGACACAGGAACCCAAGTACAGTTATACCTGTGAAGACTGGAGGACCGTGATATGTGCAACTACATCAACACCGACACAGGAACCCAAGTACAGTTATACCTGTGAAGACTGGAGGACCGTGATATGTGCAACTACATCAACACCGACACAGGAACCCAAGTACAGTTATACCTGTGAAGACTGGAGGACCGTGATATGTGCAACTACATCAACACCGACACAGGAACCCAAGTACAGTTATACCTGTGAAGACTGGAGGACCTTGATATGTGCAACTACATCAACACCGACACAGGAACCCAAGTACAGTTATACCTGTGAAGACTGGAGGACCTTGATATGTGCAACTACATCAACACCGACACAGGAACCCAAGTACAGTTATACCTGTGAAGACTGGAGGACCGTGATATGTGCAACTACATCAACACCGACACAGGAACCCAAGTACAGTTATACCTGTGAAGACTGGAGGACCTTGATATGTGCAACTACATCAACACCGACACAGGAACCCAAGTACAGTTATACCTGTGAAGACTGGAGGACCGTGATATGTGCAACTACATCAACACCGACACAGGAACCCAAGTACAGTTATACCTGTGAAGACTGGAGGACCTTGATATGTGCAACTACATCAACACCGACACAGGAACCCAAGTACAGTTATACCTGTGAAGACTGGAGGACCGTGATATGTGCAACTACATCAACACCGACAAGGAACCCAAGTACAGTTATACCTGTGAAGACTGGAGGACCGTGATATGTGCAACTACATCAACACCGACACAGGAACCCAAGTACAGTTATACCTGTGAAGACTGGAGGACCGTGATATGTGCAACTACATCAACACCGACACAGGAACCCAAGTACAGTTATACCTGTGAAGACTGGAGGACCGTGATATGTGCAACTACATCAACACCGACACAGGAACCCAAGTACAGTTATACCTGTGAAGACTGGAGGACCTTGATATGTGCAACTACATCAACACCGACACAGGAACCCAAGTACAGTTATACCTGTGAAGACTGGAGGACCGTGATATGTGCAACTACATCAACACCGACACAGGAACCCAAGTACAGTTATACCTGTGAAGACTGGAGGACCTTGATATGTGCAACTACATCAACACCGACACAGGAACCCAAGTACAGTTATACCTGTGAAGACTGGAGGACCTTGATATGTGCAACTACATCAACACCGACACAGGAACCCAAGTACAGTTATACCTGTGAAGACTGGAGGACCTTGATATGTGCAACTACATCAACACCGACACAGGAACCCAAGTACAGTTATACCTGTGAAGACTGGAGGACCGTGATATGTGCAACTACATCAACACCGACACAGGAACCCAAGTACAGTTATACCTGTGAAGACTGGAGGACCGTGATATGTGCAACTACATCAACACCGACAGAGGAACCCATGTACAGTTATACCTGTGACGACTGGAGGACCGTGATATGTGCAACTACATCAACACCGACACAGGAACCCAAGTACAGTTATACCTGTGAAGACTGGAGGACCGTGATATGTGCAACTACATCAACACCGACACAGGAACCCAAGTACAGTTATACCTGTGAAGACTGGAGGACCGTGATATGTGCAACTACATCAACACCGACAGAGGAACCCATGTACAGTTATACCTGTGACGACTGGAGGACCGTGATATGTGCAACTACATCAACACCGACACAGGAACCCAAGTACAGTTATACCTGTGAAGACTGGAGGACCGTGATATGTGCAACTACATCAACACCGACAGAGGAACCCATGTACAGTTATACCTGTGACGACTGGAGCACCGTGATATGTGCAACTACATCAGCACCGACACAGGAACCCAAGTACAGTTATACCTGTGAAGACTGGAGGACCGTGATATGTGCAACTACATCAACACCGACACAGGAACCCAAGTACAGTTATACCTGTGAAGACTGGAGGACCGTGATATGTGCAACTACATCAACACTGACACAGGAACCCAAGTACAGTTATACCTGTGAAGACTGGAGGACCGTGATATGTGCAACTACATCAACACCGACACAGGAACCCAAGTACAATTATACCTTTGATGACTGGAAGACCTTGATATGTGCAACTACATCAACACCGACAGAGGAACCCATGTACAGTTATACCTGTGACGACTGGAGCACCGTGATATGTGCAACTACATCAGCACCAACACAGGAACCCAAGTACAGTTATACCTGTGAAGACTGGAGGACCTTGATATGTGCAACTACATCAACACCGACACAGGAACCCAAGTACAGTTATACCTGTGAAGACTGGAGGACCGTGATATGTGCAACTACATCAACACCGACACAGGAACCCAAGTACAGTTATACCTGTGAAGACTGGAGGACCGTGATATGTGCAACTACATCAACACCGACACAGGAACCCAAGTACAGTTATACCTGTGAAGACTGGAGGACCGTGATATGTGCAACTACATCAACACCGACACAGGAACCCAAGTACAGTTATACCTGTGAAGACTGGAGGACCGTGATATGTGCAACTACATCAACACCGACACAGGAACCCAAGTACAGTTATACCTGTGAAGACTGGAGGACCGTGATATGTGCAACTACATCAACACCGACACAGGAACCCAAGTACAGTTATACCTGTGAAGACTGGAGGACCGTGATATGTGCAACTACATCAACACCGACACAGGAACCCAAGTACAGTTATACCTGTGAAGACTGGAGGACCGTGATATGTGCAACTACATCAACACTGACACAGGAACCCAAGTACAGTTATACCTGTGAAGACTGGAGGACCGTGATATGTGCAACTACATCAACACCGACACAGGAACCCAAGTACAATTATACCTTTGATGACTGGAGGACCTTGATATGTGCAACTACATCAACACCGACAGAGGAACCCATGTACAGTTATACCTGTGAAGACTGGAGGACCGTGATATGTGCAACTACATCAACACCGACACAGAAACCCAAGTACAGTTATACCTGTGAAGACTGGAGGACCGTGATATGTGCAACTACATCAACACTGACACAGGAAGTGGCGATGACAAGACAGCTGAGAACTCACCTCCTACGGATAGCGGAATCGAGCGTCCAAGGGATGTTTGTTGCTCCCAACACTAGGATCCCGTCATTTTCTTGGCCCACACCTGGATAAGGACAACGCCAAGTGCAGCACAATTTAGTGACGACAGTTACCCCCATGTAGTAATAGTAAATGTAGTGTCTATACAACCGGAAGGCAGTGAAACTGTTTAAAGTAGGGATAGTTATGGTGAGAACCAGGTTAATAATATCTTCTGCCCTAATAGTCAACAAATTACACTGATACAGGAACAGGAAGTCTGTTGTCAAATGAAACTTGTGATCAATAGTATAGAAATACCTTACAGCTGTTTCAAGAAACAATAACAGTTTCCACTGGGAGAGGTCTAACAAGGGGCTAACTACAGGGTGGTCAGTGGCTACCCTATCCTTTAAGACCATAGGATAAACTGCAATAAACACCCATTTCTTATTCTCAACAATACCAGGTTGCTCCAGCAATATTTACAAAAATACTTCAATCTTAAAATTTCACAACAAAACAAAGATAATTATTAGCAGACAACTTTAGATGGGAGAAGATTACACAGGAAGTGGCCTCTCACACAAACCTTGCATCTGGACGAGGAACTCTGTCTTGATTCGTCGTGCCGACTCCGACTCAGTCTCACTGCGTGAGCCACACAGAGAGTCGACTTCGTCTATGAAGATGATACTTGGCTTGTGCGTGCGTGCCAACTCAAACAAGTTCCGTACCAGCCTGATACACACAGACACAACACATTTCAATACACACAGGCATAACACACTTTGATACACACACACAGATACAACACTCTTTGACACATCACACAACACAACACACTTATAGGGCATCACATTGAGACAATGTCTACACAACTGATCATATTCTGGACTACCAAATTTTCTGCACTGGTTTGGCAATACTTTTGCATGGAAAATGGACATCTGATTGCAGCTACAAGAAAAAAGTCAGGCTTTTCAAAAGGTAAATTTCATACCAGTTAACATATTGAAATTAATATTATATATCAGTGTGCCATGTCCCATGGTAATCAAGTTCATGGCTTTTGCACCTGCCTCATTACTTTCCCCACAAGTTAACTCTTTACTGGGCAGACAGCCTACTTATTTTACACCCTGCTGTGGGCAGACAATTTTAAGATGGCAGCCATCTGTGAATTACGCTGCATGTTGCTTGCATTAAAATTCTAATAACGCGACAACCGATGCATGAAAATATATGAAATTAATTGCACTGTACATGGAATGATTGTGTGAATAAAATGTGTTATTAACATTTATATGTTACAATCAATTACATTTCAGATCTTGAGGCAAACTTTAACAATTATGATGACAAAATAATAACACACAACAGTTATCCTGTGGAACTAATGTAGCCATGTATGTTAGTTTTATCCTAGTAAAACATTTATCGAATTATGACGGTTAGTTTTCAAATTATAATTGCTTTTGTAAACAATGCCAATGCGACGGAAGACAAAAATCATGCAATAATTTACAAAATGACTATCGTTTACTGATCATATTGCCGAATGGAATGTTCTTTTCGTATGTAAAATCAACACTCGAATAACGAAGGATAGCAGACTCCTTTCACAAATAGATGCTCCCTTATCAGAAGCAATGTGACCATAGTGCATATTAATAAAATACCCTAAAATAAATAAACCAAACAAAGTACAGACGGTGATCCGATCAACAAAATGGATGCATATCGGCAAAATGAACATGCCGCCGACGGGTCATCTTCTTCATATCTCAACAACGAAAAGTCGCACAAACAATGTAGATGGACGATAACAGGGTCTCCGTGATCACTGTCGACACTATTCACGTTGTAAACATCGATATCCGACTCGAAATCATCGAGAAATGGTCTCAGTAATATCCGCCAAATGCTGCACGATGTCGGAGGTTAACTGGATGAACGCACTTCAATATCCTTCCAAATAAACTCACTTAATTCGCAAACGATTTTGTTTTTCACAAGATGGCGACAGCACATATTTCCGTGAGCTACACAGAGCTTAGATCAGCAGTTTGAGCTGGCTGGTTAATGTAAAAGGATGTGATCGTGGTAAACGAAAGGCCCACAAACTGTGAGGTTACTGGGCGGTTTTGGACGGTCTGCGGGTATGCGGGGTTGGGCGGTTTTGGACGGTCTGCGCAGTAAAGAGTTAATTCAATATAAATTGAATATACAAGTCCCACGAGGACTCACCTTTCGCTCTCGCCCAGCCACTTGGACACGAGATCAGATGAAGACACGGAGAAGAATGTTGAGTTGTTTGCCTCTGTGGCTACTGCCTTTGCCAGGTACGACTTGCCAGTTCCTGGGGGCTGCAGCACAGACAAACATCAAAGCAGGTGCTCACTGCACATAGGTAGGTATCATCACGGTTGTTGTTACAGCATAACTGCCAGCTAAAACGTGTTGCAACTTGCAAAACAAGGGTCACACTGACGTAATTTATTTAGAAGATGCAGAACGTTCTGAATAGGATCTGCAGACACACTTTACAACTAAGCCCATGTCCTACAAGTCCATGTCCTATAAGTCCATGTCCTACAAGTCCATTGTCACTGCTGTGGTATTGGTATGTTACATGTTTCTTCTGAACAATGTGTGGTGTATACAACAGTGATTAAACTGCAAGAACTTGACCAAACTTGACCATCTGATTATTTGTCCACTTACACCAAACAGCAGTATTCCTCGCCATGGCGTCCTTTTGCCTGAAAAAGAATAACGAGACAAATATCAAATTGTTTCAATTTCAAGCCCCAAAAAGTATTGCTTCAGGACAAAAACATACGGCAAAGTGTTTTAAAGTGACACCTGTATGTAGTTATATATCTGCTCTATGTAATATCATATCACAATAGTAGTTTAATGTACACATACATATATACATACAGTATATATTGTACGTATGTGTTTATATATAACCATAACCATAATATTTATTGACCCCAAGTAGGTATAGAATTTGTTGAAAGTACATCAATTTCGTTAGTACATTTATACAAGCATACATACACACATATTATATCAAGTTCACATACTATTATAAGTCTATACATTAAGGGTTACAATACATACAAATGTGTGCATTTATAGTAATTCTTATTGTACCAAAATAAAAACCCACAATCATATAACATTTACAAACTGGGGTCGGTAGCTCCTTGTAAGACAATAATGTCGCTGTCATAGGAGCCACCATAATTTCATGGAATAAAGTAGTATGGTCCTTAGTATACAAGATGTCTAACTCAAATGTTTATTTGGAAGTGTTAGCTTTTAGTAAGAAAATGTGATGTGGTGTGGAGATGGGCTAATGAACATTAACATATATTGTATTTATTAATTTTGTTGACATATATAACAATGTGATAGTGTACATATATCACTGTAGTTGTTTAGCAAACATGTTTTTATATAAATGATAAAGCCATGCAAGCTGTGAGTGTATATTTTGTTTTTAATTGCATCAGGAGTCTCATTTATATTATGTGGGAGGCTGTGTCTGAGACATTTCATTGCAAATTTATGCTTAGTTCTAAAAGTATGTATATTCTCTTTTGCACGAGTATTATAATTGTGTACATTAATACTTGGTATAATTTGCCAGTTTAGTAAATACGAAGGTAATTGTTTATGAATATATTTAAAATAAAATTTTAATTCTTGTAACTTTAACATATCTTCTATTTTCAATAGTTTAAGATTTTTGAAAAGTATGTGAATTATATGTATTTAAGGTTATTATTCGCATAACCTTTTTTTGGATGCTTGTAATTCTATTTCTTTGATATCCCCAAATCATAATACAATAATTTATATGTGATAATATTAAGGTGTTATATAATAAACTTTTATGTCTAATGGTAATACATATTTTAATCGGTTTAATACGCCAATTGTTTTTGAACACTTATTTGATATTTTCTCCATGTGTTTTCTCCAATTTAGATTAGTGTCTAAAGTCAATCCTAGAAAATTAAATTCATCTACTCTTTCAATATATGCATCATCTGTTTTAAGTGTAAGTGCTTGTATACGTTTATTAGGCATATGGAAAACCATATATTTAGTTTTGCTTTTATTTAATAATAATTTATTAATATTTAGCCATTCATTAGTTCTTCATTTATTATGATTTCTATACTTTTATTATCGAGTGTCGTTTCGCGCAGAGAATTTAAAGAGGTAGATAATGTAGTGTCATCAGCATACATAAAAAAATTAAATAATTGACTAGCTTGTGAAAAATCGTTTATATAAATAATAAACAATAGTGGTCCTAAGACAGAACCTTGTGGGACACCGATTGTTATAGGTAAGATGTCTGAGTTTATTTGTTCAATTTCAGTAAATTGTTTTCTATTTTGTAAGTAACTTTTGAACAAATGCAAGGCTGAGCCAGTAAGGCCATAGTATGCGAATTTGTTTTGTAAAATGTTATGGTCAATAGTGTCAAATGCCTTTGATAGGTCAAGAAATACATTAATTGGTATATCATTTTTATCCATTTTAGTCACAATTCTATCAATTAGTTCAATTTATTCTGTTGAATATTTAGCTCTATAACCATACTGATTATCATTTAGAAACTTCTTTTCGTTGAAATATGAATATAATTGTATAAAAATTAGTTTTTCTTATACTTTAGAAATGGTAGGAAGAAGAGAGATTGGTCTATAGTTTTCAAATAAGGATGGATCATCTTTCTTAAATATAGGAATAACTTTTGCAATTTTCAGTTTATCAGGGAATACACCAGAATATAAAACTTGGTTTATTAACAGTGTTAATGATTTTAAGATTACAGGTTCAATTACTTTGAGTAATTTTGTTGAGATGCCAACAACATGTATAGCATGTATGTGTTACTAGTCTGAGCTCCAAAACTACTTGTCCTGGACGATCAGACCGGCCTTATTTTGCACCCTGTATATATATATATATATATATATATATATATATATATATATATACACACACACATACACCATTATTTAAAAAGTTTAAGAGAACTGTATCTGGGATTTGTATATGCATGTGTTGTATTTGTTTAGGCCTTTTGGTTTCCTATCAAGAAAAATAAACTGAACATTGAAAAATTTGATTAAAAAAACAAATGCAAATTATAAAAGGTTCAACCTTGCTGCAATTGCAACAATATGACCTTAACCTTGATGGAATGTTTTTGAAATATATCCTGTAAGTCCATTAACATATGCGTCATCCTTACCTGTGAATAAATGTGGGAATTTAATAGGAAGAATGACAGCCTCTTTGAGAGCCTCCTTCGCAGCATGCAGCCCCGCGACGTCGTCCCACCGTATGTTGGGCGTCTCCATCACAATCGCCCCTACAGATGTGGAGCAAATATTTATGAAGGAGAAGTACCAATAAACAACATGAATATGTCCATTTGTTATTGCGTGAAGCTTTGTTTTATTTGATAACTAACATACAAGGCTACATTTGTCTAAATAGCAAAGTATAGACATCCATGCAGTCATTATCTGGCAGTTCAGATAGAAACATCCCCATGATTGTAGCTTGTGATATAACTATTACAATTTTATTATAACAAAGCAGTTCTTTAGTATTAAAACGATGCATCATTTACATTTCCATGACAAATATTATTGAAGTTATCAGTTTATAGGAACAATATGCTACACATAATTTGTTATGGTTCCCTGCAGGGTTTAAAAAACAATCCAGTTAACAGCATTCCAGCTGACTTCAGAAGAGAGATTAGCACGGTTGTGGCTTCTGAGCTGCACCACAAGCTAACTAGGTGGGCCAAAACTTGACCGTGGATTCTCATTACTGACCTTCCAGTTTCTGCTGTAGCTGTTTCTTTTCTGGGTCATCGGTGTCACTGTCACTGCCACTGCCACTGTAAGACAGTAGTGTCATCAGCCTTAGCTTAGCTATAAACACTACAGCAACATATCTCAGTTACCTTGCAAATGTGTATCAGTTTTAATAAAGGTTACAAATTCATTATAATCAGAGTATATGTTAGGTATCTCCTTCTTTTGGTGAAGTTTAACTTGTCTCATATAAACCAATATACGAAAACATTGGCTCAACATAAAAAGACACAACAGTTTTGTATACATGCGACCACACCAATACATTGAAGTTTGATTCAGGGGAAATTATTAATTCACTCTGAGCTGCCTGCATGTTTGGTTACGAATGTCTCAGGCCAAACCAGTTACATACAATGACCAGATTATTGGTGTAGACAGATAAGGCGTTGCAAACTAACAGGAAGTCATGTGTGACTTTCAAAAGTGATCATTTTTCAGGTTATAATTACTTGGCTGCCAGAACAGGTTTTACTGCGTATAGCCAGGATTTTACTGCATCAAACACATTTCTTCCTGACAAATGCCAATGAACCATGACCTACACTTTGTTGTTGCCTTTGTTGCCACTAGAAGTGCCTTCTGATGCTTTCGTTGCTTTCTTTGACGTTGGCTTCTTCTTTGCTAAATGCTCCTTCAACTTCTCTGCTCTGTCCAGGTACTGTGCACATTTTGCTCGGATGCTTTCTTTCGCTTTGTCACTCTGCGCTTCATCTGTCAACAGAATAATAACAATATTTAGTTCATAAAGCGCAATTTCCAATAAAATGCTCAAAGCGCTGTACAAGACTAAAACCTAAACATTCAACGTAGCAGATATATAAGCACAATAAATATAAAACAAAAATCTTATATAACATGAATCAGACAAGTGCTGTAACTGGTAGTCCCAATTAACAACTCATATTTCAAATATGACAGCCAACACTTAATGGTATACAGACTGCTAATATTTATTACAAAACTATGTATACAGTATACAAACGATATGTTTTAATAATTTTATATCATAAATAGGTTTTCATGAACCTGCATTTTGTATAATATAATTTGAATGTTATCTTTTAAGTCCAATATTATGACTAAAATATTGTGTTACACATAAAAACATTACTGTTTGACTGATTCAAGCGAGTTATTTTGCATTTGTGACTTTTCCTATAGTCGCCATATAAGAAAACAATTAATTTGTTTCCAATTTCATTCTACTGTGCCTGGCTGGCTGGATATCATTCAATATCAAATGTTCCTTAATGCAGATGTGACCAGAACCATCAACAACAGCATCAATCGATCCATAATCGATCTCCGCTGCCAGCCGATGACATGCCAAGAGTTGTGAGTACGCACTTCGATGTGTTTGAACCTGCGTCACTCTCGGATGTGAAAAAACTAGCACTCGCATCTGCCACAAAATCGTGTGAACTAAACCCACTGCCGACATCACTAGTGAAACACCACATCGACACCCTTTCTCCTCTGTTGGCCCGGATCATTAACGCCTCGCTATCATCAACCATATTTCCTGCACCCATGAAACATGCTGTCGTTGTACCAGTTTTGAAGAAGGGAGGATCTGACGCCAGCGTGCTAACGAATTACCGGCCAATATCCAACATAACGTTTGTGGCAAAGATGACTGTGCGTTTCATTGCACAACAGTTACAACATTTTATGGAGGAGAATGGAATCTATGGCATATATCAAAGTGCATACCGTGTGCATCATAGTGCGGAAACCGCACTCGTGCTCATACACAACGACATCGCCCAATCGATTGACAGTCGCCGGAGTGTGCTCCTCGATCTAAGTGCGGCTTTCGACACCATTAACCACAACACACTGCTGCCACGTTTGTCTGGATACGGGCTATCTGCGGACGTCCTCGCCTGGCTGACATCTTACCTGTGTAATCGGACATGTGTCGTACGCGTAAAGAGTGGTGTGTCGAAGTAGAGGCCACGACCACAAGAGTGCCACAAGGGGCTGTCCCTGGACCAATACTATTCAATGCATACATCACACCACTGATGACACTTACAGAAGCACAACATTCACCACCACCTATACGCAGACAACACTCAACTTTACATCACTTTCACACCAACCGACCACACACAAGCCCTCGCGCGTAGGGAAGCCTGCGTACAAGATGCGAAAGCATGGCTCTGTGACAATGGACTTGTAATGAATGACAACAAATCGCAAGCCATTGTCATCCGTTCGTCAAGTCTACGTACGCCTACATCGTTAACCCACGTCAACATATGTGGCCAGCTCGTCGACACTTCTCCAGTTATACGGGACCAAGGATTTACCATTGGCATTAACCTAACCATGACGTCACAAATTGCCAACATTTGTCGCTATGCCTACTACCATCTGTCACGAATTGCGAAGATACGAGACTCGATTAGCACCACTATATGTAAGAGTCTCATACACGGACTGGTGACATTGCAAATCGACTATGGCATTACGGTACTATTCGGCATCAGCGATCATCACTTGCACCATCTGGAAATGGTTCAGCGGTCTGCAGCTCGAATTGTCGTAAAAATCCGGCGGGGCGACCGGCAGTCCGTGACGACAATACTGCGGCAATTACACTGGCTGCCTGTCAGAAAGCATATCGAATACAAGCTTTTAATACTCGTGCACAGGGCTTTACACGATGGCACGCCAGAGTACCTTGTGGCACTGCTACTCCAGCAAGCACCTAGCCGTTCGCTGCGCTCTGCAGGCGGGTTACTCCTTGAAGTGCCAAGAGTGAACATAGAACATTTTGGCCACCGTGCATTTGTGCAGGACCCACTCTGTGGAACAAACTCCCTAGGAATATGCGCGACAACGGCAATCTAGCACAATTTAAGAAACAATTAAAAACATTTTTATTTTCTACATAACTAGTTTTACACGAGGAACATTATATTTTAGCTTAACTATATTTATTTATTTACCTATTTACATGTACGTACACACCCGTGAACATTATATTTTAGCTTAATTATATTTATTTACTTACTTACCTATTTACATGTATGTACACACCCGTGAATGGGACAGACGTCCCGGATTTGATGGTGTCAAAATTAAGTTTTATTATTATTATTATATCAAGGTGTAGTTACTCTCTGACATTTTACCTATACATTGCCAGGAAGTTCTACCTTGTTCACAGGATTGTTTGAAACATTCAATTCCTGGTCTACAAGTACTTACATTTGATGGCATGCAGGAAATATTCAACTCCATGCTCATAAAGTCTCAATGCTTCTTCATAATTCTTTGCTTTGTCCTCCTCTGTTGCCTTGGTTACCAAATCAATACCTTTCTAAAAACAAAAACATTAATTATCAGTAAAACGGACTGAATTTAATTACTCAATACCAGTAAAACCGACTGAATTTAATTACTGAATACCAGTAAAACTGACTGAATTGAACTACCAAGGAAGTATGATGACTATTATGACCATCAGTCCAATTTTTAAATGTACCTAATAATAATAATGGGTCATTCTTGTATGGCACAAATCTTTCATGAAGTCAGCATGCTTACATTCATATAACATCATGTTATATTAAACATAACACAAACAATATCAGTATACACATGTGATCCAAATTTTCCCATGGACCACCCAGACAGACCAGGCATTTCAAAGGTGAGCAGACCACACGTATACAACCCCGCAAATTACAAAGAAGGCAGTTTTACATACACTAAATGTGAAAAACAAATGCATGGTCATATTTCTTGTTACAATAGTGCAGGCCTGCCACAAAATTTCAAGTTACACACTCACAGTTGTCATGCTGAAGTCTACTCCTACTGACTGAAATTCGTCACAGAAAGTTTACCACAACAAAACATGTACTGGTGAGTCAATCACTCATGGTGTGACAGCGTGAGTGGTATGTATTTTTCGTTTGTTTACAAATAGTCACAGCGACCGCATACGCGATGTCATGGGTGTCAGTGTCACATGACTGTGCGTCTGTCCGGTTACGCCTAGTCAGTGTCAGCTGTCGTCGTTCACAACAAAGTAAACCATCGCTGTTCTGTATCTGTATTGTTGTGTAATCACCTGTTGTGTTGAACATACCCAGGATAAATGTTCATTACTTTCTGTTTTGGTGTGTGTTGTTTGTTGACTAAATTTTAAAAGTTGGTCTCTGTCTCAGATCCACGAGAGGAAACATTTATTTTGAAGTTTATAACCTGGAAGTTCAACTTCTACCGATTATTTTCTTAATGTGGGGGGAACAACTGAAGCCATACGAATCTTCGTTCTCTTATAATTTGGATGACAGTTGTACTTAGTTACCTGCAGTGTGGATGAACTACTCATTTTGTTGGAAAATACCGCTCACAAATATCCTGAAAATGGATGGCGGAAGTTTAGGATTCGTGACGTCACATGTACCGGTTACACTTGTTACCAAGACGTCAACGAGTGGTCGCTTTCCAATTTGACATGCTTACTGGCAATCACAAAATACAGTGTGGAAACTATTATTTCCGTAACATTACAATCATTATAAATAATTTCAAAACAAGGGCAACTTGGTGTATCTACACAATGCCTTTTTTTTAGAAATCAATTTTCTGAAGAAACAAGGGTTTCTAAATTATAGCAAGACGTAAAATACACACAGTTACACTGTCGACGGAATGTTGCATAGTTCACAATACATATGTGATGAACACTGTGTCTCCGAAGAAAAGCCAACTGCATCTCTTGACTCTTTGAAACTCGCCAAAACACAATAACTTACTAAAAGAAACATTTGCACCCCGAGGATAGCCAAAATCATCCAATTACACACATCTTTTCTCATGGCTCGTCTTCAACATATTATATTGATTAAACATGTTGGTACAAAATTAAACAATGTAAATAAAGTGTGTAATGTGTACATTATTATTATTTTCAAATAGAATACGTTAAGCGTTTCGTATCATCTTGTACATGTTCTCCTGTACACCAATTAAACAACAATTTATATTATAATATACAAAATATAAAAGCATACTGGCCATGCAGGTCAGAACTACGCCGTTTATGATAAGCCCAACAAGCTGAAGAAGTTGGAATGCATATTTTGTGGAACGTTTGGTAATGTTCCTGTATACAAAATGACAGCAGCAGACGTTTTTCCAGACGTTAAAAATGTGTCTGCTTCAGATAAACTAAAAGAAGATGTGTGGATGGTATGGTTTAAATTATACTTCATAACTTCTTTCATAAGAGTGAAAATTACATAGCTGGTTGATCTTATAAGTATTCAAACGCCTGCAAGGTTAGGCGTTCTTGGGCGATAATAGAGCAGGTCGTGAGTATTAGCCTGGTTGTGGGTAGGGTGGTCGGACAAAAAATTGACGTGTGAAGTTACGAATTTCATGACTTTCTGACGGCTTGCTAATATATGAATTTTTTTTATAAACCACACATATTGTAATTTTTTTATTTTTCCTAACTGAAGTGCAATGGTACTTGTTTCATGTATGTGGATGAAATATTAAGGAAACTGCAATTTTTTGAAATGTTTCACCATTTTCCGACACCTTTCTGACAGATGTAATCTTACCAATAAACCTTTAAAAATGCTAAAAAAATCTTCTGATATTAGTAATTAACTAAAATGCAATGATGCTTCCTTCAAGTACACATATGAAATAATAATGAAAATGTAATTTAAAAAAAAAATTGTTTTATTGTTTTCCAAACATTCTCCTATTTGATTTTGTACATAAATCACAAGATCATTAAAAATACACTGCTCTGACTGAAAGATTAACAACTGAAAGTTAATCACCTTGTCATAATCTTTTACATTTTTATTTACACATGTTTTCATTCATTTAATATGTGTCATAATTTGTCAACATTACACAAATTACATAATTTGTATACTCAAAACTAAATATTAATTGTCATCAAAGAGTACCCCAGCAACAACATAATAAGTCGTGTAATATAATTTGAAAAAAATGATAAAAATTGATAATCATTTTTTAAAATAATTAATCAATTAAAAGTAGCCTAACCAATACACAAACGTGCAAACGATATGCAAAACATATAAACCAATACAATATAAATAAACAATTTAATATAAATTTGCTACATTAAACATGGCAGTAATTAATTAGTTTGCACAGCTACACCTGCAGCCGTCAGAACCTGTCATCTATAAATTATAATACTATTAATCAAAAACATCCACTGTCAACCACGTCGGGATCCGAGTGCTTTGTATACCACACGTGCACCGCGCGTACGGGTGAAGAAGGCAAAATGGCGACGTAGTTTGCGACAGGGGCTCCATAAACAGACTTTGTGGAAGTTTGTGGTATCGATTGGCAAGCCATCACTGTGACCACGTTATCATCCAGACAATTCTTTACACTACTGCATATGAAGCAACTTGAAGCATATTAAATAAGTACCCATAAAACATCGCCAAAGATAGGTCATTTTAACTGCCTAATTACTACAACTTTTTATCGACGGATTACCATGATATTTATATGATCATATAGTTTTATCTTTCTTCTTCGTTCCATACTTTTCAAAATGGCCGTACTCATTAACATAATCTCGCAAACAATTTTGAAAGATGGGGCCTGTCAACGTGATCCAATAAGGCCGCGGGCGTAAACAATGAAAACCGAAATACGACACCGAGAGGGAAAAAATCATTAACACCTTTTAAACACCGTCAAAAAATCAGTTATCGGCGCAGAATCATAGAATGACATTATAGCAACATAAGAAAAATTATACAAGAACAGGTATGTTGCGTGATAATAAATTACAGCCACTAAACTCGGGCCCCTATCTCCCCATGTTGTCAGAAGGGGCGTCAAATTGGTCTGACCTCCCTATTGTGGGGGACCAGTCGACCCGGTTGTGGTACCTGTTTGTTTATAACCGGCTCGCTGGCCATTTCCAGCATTTTACTGTTATTGGTCTGCAAAAAAAATGGCAGCTACAAATATATAGGTTATTTACATACATTAATAAAATCATAAATATGCCAGTTACAGATACAGATTATATGTTACTGTAGTAGTACAATACAATACAATAGTTATATAATAAAACTTTATTGTCCCGGATCGGGAAATTCGTTTTACAGCATTGGTCATAAAAATAAAAAATACACGAGTAGAGAAGTATAAAAATACAGATAAATTCATTATTAAAACAGTACGTAAACATTAATCATAATAAAATACAAGACTACCCGGGTAATCTATAATATAATTTAAAATTATAGTTTTAATTGTAATTGTCCTTTCACAAATAAACAATAAGAGAAACAAATTTAAGAAGAAATTTTAAGTCAATAAAGACCACCATCCATCATAAACATGCTTGCTGTATTTTTATTTATGATCAATTCAAATGTTTGTACCACAAAAAACCTACCTAATATCGGATGTCTTGTATGCCAATAGTAAAGTTGGCTTGGGACTGCACTCACGTTGGTGGTTATTGGTTGACTGCAGCGATGCGAACATGTTGTGGCTGGTTGCTGTCCACTAAGCAATAGCTGCTTTGACAGAAGGGATGGCCAAATATAGGGGATTTAAATTTGTTAGGCATATTTGTAGGCCCATTGCAGTGGTTTAATCATTTTTAGATTATTTTTAAATTTCAATTATGTGAGTCAGTAAGATGCAAATCTTGTATTGGGAGCTGTAACAACTGAATTGTTTTTCCTGACCTATATCATTGTATGTAAAGATAATATTGTAATTTACAAATATGCCATTGGAGTTACTGGGTTACCAACAATATTTTTTACAAGTAATATGAATTACTTTTTGTGACAACAGCTACTTGAAGTGAAACTTAATTTTCATTGCCTATCCAACATAGCTTTAAGGTGTTACTTCTACAATTAGCAGATATTCAAATGGAGAAATGCCATGTTGTTGATGTCACTCTGCTTGTCCTAGTTTTAGTAGTAAGTTGTTACTGTTACATTAACTGTGAAAGCAATGACAGGGCTTAAACACTGATAAAGTATAACTTCTGACAACTATAATTGTTGTTATGGGTTCATGGATTTTTTACTTATGCCGAGCATATTGCATTTGTAATCATTTCAATTCTATAGTCCTGCAAGCCTATTTGCTACATTTTCTAGCAAACAATGTCATGTAATTTCAAGAGCCCTAAATGCACAGTGTCTGTCTAGAACGATGTCTACATTGTGGCGCATGTTTGGGACACTGTTTCTTTTTGCAGATCCGACCATGTGAAGTCTACCATGACGAATACAAGGAATGTAAAAGTAAGCATTTCTTGCACTATAGAAACTTTTATGATATACTGGCCCTGTGTTGTATATGAAGCAACTAGCAACACATAATTAATTAGTGCACAGTTACCATTTTTATAATTACCAACAATTAGTTCTATCACTATCAGGGAATTCTTTTACATGACAATCATGTGCTCCAGGTTGGAAAGGTCGCTTTCATCAGTACTACATCCACGGGAAGACACTGGACTGCGACACCTGGAAGAGAGACCTCAAGAACTGTCTAGAGTACAGATATACTGCATCACAGCAGGCAGCTGTAAGTAAGAACTGTCTAGAGTACAGACACGCTGCATCACAGCAGGCAGCTGTAAGTAAGAACTGTCTAGAGTACAGACACGCTGCATCACAGCAGGCAGCAGTAAGAACTGTCTAGAGTACAGACACGCTGCATCACAGCAGGCAGCTGTAAGTAAGAACTGTCTAGAGTACAGACATGCTGCATCACAGCAGGCAGCAGTAAGAACTGTCTAGAGTACAGACACGCTGCATCACAGCAGGCAGCTGTAAGTAAGAACTGTCTAGAGTACAGACACGCTGCATCACAGCAGGCAGCTGTAAGTAAGAACTGTCTAGAGTACAGCCACGCTGCATCACAGCAGGCAGCTGTAAGTAAGAACTGTCTAGAGTACAGACACGCTGCATCACAGCAGGCAGCTGTAAGTAAGAACTGTCTAGAGTACAGACACGCTGCATCACAGCAGGCAGCTGTAAGTAAGAACTGTCTAGAGTACAGACACGCTGCATCACAGCAGGCAGCTGTAAGTAAGAACTGTCTAGAGTACAGACACGCTGCATCACAGCAGGCAGCTGTAAGTAAACTGTCTAGAGTACAGACACGCTGCATCACAGCAGGCAGCTGTAAGTAAGAACTGTCAGAGTACAGACACGCTGCATCACAGCAGGCAGCTGTAAGTAAGAACTGTCTAGAGTACAGACAGCTGCATCACAGCAGGCAGCTGTAAGTAAGAACTGTCTAGAGTACAGACACGCTGCATCACAGCAGGCAGCTGTAAGTAAGAACTGTCTAGAGTACAGACACGCTGCATCACAGCAGGCAGCTGTAAGTAAGAACTGTCAGAGTACAGACACGCTGCATCACAGCAGGCAGCTGTAAGTAAGAACTGTCTAGAGTACAGACACTGCATCACAGCAGGCAGCTGTAAGTAAGAACTGTCTAGAGTACAGATATACTGCATCACAGCAGGCAGCTGTAAGTAAGAACTGTCTAGAGTACAGACACGCTGCATCACAGCAGGCAGCTGTAAGTAAGAACTGTCTAGAGTACAGACACGCTGCATCACAGCAGGCAGCTGTAAGTAAGAACTGTCTAGAGTACAGAGCTGCATCACAGCAGGCAGCTGTAAGTAAGAACTGTCTAGAGTACAGACACGCTGCATCACAGCAGGCAGCTGTAAGTAAGAACTGTCTAGAGTACAGACAGCTGCATCCAGCAGGCAGCTGTAAGTAAGAACTGTCTAGAGTACAGACACGCTGCATCACAGAAAGGCAGCTGTAAAAAAACTGTCTAGAGTACAGACACACTGCATCACAGAAAGGCAGCTGTAAGTAAGAACTGTCAGAGTACAGACACGCTGCATCACAGCAGGCAGCTGTAAGTAAGAACTGTCTAGAGTACAGCCACGCTGCATCACAGCAGGCAGCTGTAAGTAAGAACTGTCTAGAGTACAAACACACTGCATCACAGCAGGCAGCTGTAAGTAAGAACTGTCTAGAGTACAGACACGCTGCATCACAGCAGGCAGCTGTAAAAGAACTGTCTGGTACAGACAGCTGCATCACAGCAGGCAGCTGTAAGTAAGAACTGTCTAGAGTACAGACACGCTGCATCACAGCAGGCAGCAGTAAGTAAGAACTGTCTAGAGTACAGACACGCTGCATCACAGCAGGCAGCTGTAAGTAAGAACTGTCTAGAGTACAGACACGCTGCATCACAGCAGGCAGCAGTAAGAACTGTCTAGAGTACAGACACGCTGCATCACAGCAGGCAGCTGTAAGTAAGAACTGTCTAGAGTACAGACACGCTGCATCACAGCAGGCAGCTGTAAGTAAGAACTGTCTAGAGTACAGACACGCTGCATCACAGCAGGCAGCTGTAAGTAAGAACTGTCTAGAGTACAGACACGCTGCATCACAGCAGGCAGCTGTAAGTAAGAACTGTCTAGAGTACAGACACGCTGCATCACAGCAGGCAGCTGTAAGAACTGTCTAGAGTACAGACACGCTGCATCACAGCAGGCAGCTGTAAGTAAGAACTGTCTAGAGTACAGACACGCTGCATCACAGCAGGCAGCTGTAAGTAAGAACTGTCTAGAGTACAGACACGCTGCATCACAGCAGGCAGCTGTAAGTAAGAACTGTCTAGAGTACAGACACGCTGCATCACAGCAGGCAGCTAAGTAAGAACTGTCTAGAGTACAGACAGCTGCATCACAGCAGGCAGCTGAAAGTAAGAACTGTCTAGAGTACAGACACGCTGCATCACAGCAGGCAGCTGTAAGTAAGAACTGTCTAGAGTACAGACACGCTGCATCACAGCAGGCAGCTGTAAGTAAGAACTGTCTAGAGTACAGCCACGCTGCATCACAGCAGGCAGCTGTAAGTAAAACTGTCTAGAGTACAGACACGCTGCATCACAGCAGGCAGCTGTAAGTAAGAACTGTCTAGAGTACAGCCACGCTGCATCACAGCAGGCAGCAGTAAGTAAGAACTGTCTAGAGTACAGACACGCTGCATCACAGCAGGCAGCTGTAAGTAAGAACTGTCTAGAGTACAGACACGCTGCATCACAGCAGGCAGCTGTAAGTAAGAACTGTCTAGAGTACAGACACGCTGCATCACAGCAGGCAGCTGTAAGTAAGAACTGTCTAGAGTACAGACACGCTGCATCACAGCAGGCAGCTGTAAGTAAGAACTGTCTAGAGTACAGCCACGCTGCATCACAGCAGGCAGCTGTAAGTAAGAACTGTCTAGAGTACAGACACGCTGCATCACAGCAGGCAGCTGTAAGTAAGAACTGTCTAGAGTACAGCCACGCTGCATCACAGCAGGCAGCGTAAGTAAGAACTGTCTAGAGTACAGACACGCTGCATCACAGCAGGCAGCTGTAAGTAAGAACTGTCTAGAGTACAGACAGCTGCATCACAGCAGGCAGCTGTAAGTAAGAACTGTCTAGAGTACAGACACGCTGCATCACAGCAGGCAGCTGTAAGTAAGAACTGTCTAGAGTACAGACACGCTGCATCACAGCAGGCAGCTGTAAGTAAGAACTGTCTAGAGTACAGACACGCTGCATCACAGCAGGCAGCTGTAAGTAAGAACTGTCTAGAGTACAGACACGCTGCATCACAGCAGGCAGCTGTAAGTAAGAACTGTCTAGAGTACAGACACGCTGCATCACAGCAGGCAGCTGTAAGTAAGAACTGTCTAGAGTACAGACCGCTGCATCACAGCAGGCAGCTGTAAGTAAGAACTGTCTAGAGTACAGACACGCTGCATCACAGCAGGCAGCTGTAAGAACTGTCTAGAGTACAGACACGCTGCATCACAGCAGGCAGCTGTAAGTAAGAACTGTCAGAGTACAGACACGCTGCATCACAGCAGGCAGCTGTAAGTAAGAACTGTCTAGAGTACAGACACACTGCATCACAGCAGGCAGCTGTAAGTAAGAACTGTCAGAGTACAGACACGCTGCATCACAGCAGGCAGCTGTAAGTAAGAACTGTCTAGAGTACAGCCACGCTGCATCACAGCAGGCAGCTGTAAGTAAGAACTGTCAGAGTACAGACACGCTGCATCACAGCAGGCAGCTGTAAGTAAGAACTGTCTAGAGTACAGACACGCTGCATCACAGCAGGCAGCTAGTAAGAACTGTCTAGAGTACAGACACGCTGCATCACAGCAGGCAGCTGTAAGTAAGAACTGTCTAGAGTACAGACACGCTGCATCACAGCAGGCAGCTGTAAGTAAGAACTGTCTAGAGTACAGACACGCTGCATCACAGCAGGCAGCTGTAAGTAAGAACTGTCTAGAGTACAGCCACGCTGCATCACAGCAGGCAGCTGTAAGTAAGAACTGTCTAGAGTACAGACACGCTGCATCACAGCAGGCAGCTGTAAGTAAGAACTGTCTAGAGTACAGCCACGCTGCATCACAGCAGGCAGCAGTAAGTAAGAACTGTCTAGAGTACAGACACGCTGCATCACAGCAGGCAGCTGTAAGTAAGAACTGTCTAGAGTACAGACACGCTGCATCACAGCAGGCAGCTGTAAGTAAGAACTGTCTAGAGTACAGACACGCTGCATCACAGCAGGCAGCTGTAAGTAAGAACTGTCTAGAGTACAGACACGCTGCATCACAGCAGGCAGCTGAAAGTAAGAACTGTCTAGAGTACAGACACGCTGCATCACAGCAGGCAGCTGTAAGTAAGAACTGTCTAGAGTACAGACACGCTGCATCACAGCAGGCAGCTGTAAGTAAGAACTGTCTAGAGTACAGACACGCTGCATCACAGCAGGCAGCTGTAAGTAAGAACTGTCTAGAGTACAGACTCGCTGCATCACAGCAGGCAGCTGTAAGTAAGAACTGTCTAGAGTACAGACACGCTGCATCACAGCAGGCAGCTGTAAGTAAGAACTGTCTAGAGTACAGACACGCTGCATCACAGCAGGCAGCTGTAAGTAAGAACTGTCAGAGTACAGACACGCTGCATCACAGCAGGCAGCTGTAAGTAAGAACTGTCTAGAGTACAGACACACTGCATCACAGCAGGCAGCTGTAAGTAAGAACTGTCAGAGTACAGACACGCTGCATCACAGCAGGCAGCTGTAAGTAAGAACTGTCTAGAGTACAGCCACGCTGCATCACAGCAGGCAGCTGTAAGTAAGAACTGTCTAGAGTACAGACACGCTGCATCACAGCAGGCAGCTGTAAGTAAGAACTGTCTAGAGTACAGACACGCTGCATCACAGCAGGCAGCTGTAAGTAAGAACTGTCTAGAGTACAGACACGCTGCATCACAGCAGGCAGCTGTAAGAAAGAACTGTCTAGAGTACAGACACGCTGCATCACAGCAGGCAGCAGTAAGTAAGAACTGTCTAGAGTACAGACACGCTGCATCACAGCAGGCAGCTGTAAGTAAGAACTGTCTAGAGTACAGACACGCTGCATCACAGCAGGCAGCTGTAAGTAAGAACTGTCTAGAGTACAGACACGCTGCATCACAGCAGGCAGCTGTAAGTAAGAACTGTCTAGAGTACAGACACGCTGCATCACAGCAGGCAGCAGTAAGAACTGTCTAGAGTACAGACACGCTGCATCACAGCAGGCAGCTGTAAGTAAGAACTGTCTAGAGTACAGACATGCTGCATCACAGCAGGCAGCTGTAAGTAAGAACTGTCAGAGTACAGACACGCTGCATCACAGCAGGCAGCTGTAAGTAAGAACTGTCTAGAGTACAGACACGCTGCATCACAGCAGGCAGCTGTAAGTAAGAACTGTCTAGAGTACAGCCACGCTGCATCACAGCAGGCAGCTGTAAGTAAGAACTGTCTAGAGTACAGACACGCTGCATCACAGCAGGCAGCTGTAAGTAAGAACTGTCTAGAGTACAGACAGCTGCATCACAGCAGGCAGCTGTAAGTAAGAACTGTCTAGAGTACAGAAAACGCTGCATCACAGCAGGCAGCTGTAAGTAAGAACTGTCTAGAGTACAGACACGCTGCATCACAGCAGGCAGCTGTAAGTAAGAACTGTCTAGAGTACAGACACGCTGCATCACAGCAGGCAGCTGTAAGTAAGAACTGTCTAGAGTACAGACACGCTGCATCACAGCAGGCAGCTGTAAGTAAGAACTGTCTAGAGTACAGACATGCTGCATCACAGCAGGCAGCTGTAAGTAAGAACTGTCTAGAGTACAGACACGCTGCATCACAGCAGGCAGCAGTAAGTAAGAACTGTCTAGAGTACAGACACACTGCATCACAGCAGGCAGCTGTAAGTAAGAACTGTCTAGAGTACAGCCACGCTGCATCACAGCAGGCAGCTGTAAGAACTGTCTAGAGTACAGACACGCTGCATCACAGCAGGCAGCTGTAAGTAAGAACTGTCTAGAGTACAGACACGCTGCATCACAGCAGGCAGCTGTAAGTAAGAACTGTCAGAGTACAGACACGCTGCATCACAGCAGGCAGCTGTAAGTAAGAACTGTCTAGAGTACAGACACGCTGCATCACAGCAGGCAGCTGTAAGTAAGAACTGTCAGAGTACAGACACGCTGCATCACAGCAGGCAGCTGTAAGTAAGAACTGTCTAGAGTACAGACACGCTGCATCACAGCAGGCAGCTGTAAGTAAGAACTGTCTAGAGTACAGACACGCTGCATCACAGCAGGCAGCTGTAAGTAAGAACTGTCTAGAGTACAGACACGCTGCATCACAGCAGGCAGCTGTAAGTAAGAACTGTCTAGAGTACAGACACGCTGCATCACAGCAGGCAGCTGTAAGTAAGAACTGTCTAGAGTACAGACACGCTGCATCACAGCAGGCAGCTGTAAGTAAGAACTGTCTAGAGTACAAACACACTGCATCACAGCAGGCAGCTGTAAGTAAGAACTGTCTAGAGTACAGACACGCTGCATCACAGCAGGCAGCTGTAAGAACTGTCTAGAGTACAGACACGCTGCGTCACAGCAGGCAGCTGTAAGTAAGAACTGTCTAGAGTACAGCCACGCTGCATCACAGCAGGCAGCTGTAAGTAAGAACTGTCTAGAGTACAGACACGCTGCATCACAGCAGGCAGCTGTAAGTAAGAACTGTCTAGAGTACAGACACGCTGCATCACAGCAGGCAGCTGTAAGTAAGAACTGTCTAGAGTACAGAAAAGCTGCATCACAGCAGGCAGCTGTAAGTAAGAACTGTCTAGAGTACAGACACGCTGCATCACAGCAGGCAGCAGTAAGTAAGAACTGTCTAGAGTACAGACACGCTGCATCACAGCAGGCAGCTGTAAGTAAGAACTGTCTAGAGTACAGACACGCTGCATCACAGCAGGCAGCTGTAAGTAAGAACTGTCTAGAGTACAGACACGCTGCATCACAGCAGGCAGCTGTAAGTAAGAACTGTCTAGAGTACAGACACGCTGCATCACAGCAGGCAGCAGTAAGAACTGTCTAGAGTACAGACACGCTGCATCACAGCAGGCAGCTGTAAGTAAGAACTGTCTAGAGTACAGACATGCTGCATCACAGCAGGCAGCTGTAAGTAAGAACTGTCAGAGTACAGACACGCTGCATCACAGCAGGCAGCTGTAAGTAAGAACTGTCTAGAGTACAGACACGCTGCATCACAGCAGGCAGCTGTAAGTAAGAACTGTCTAGAGTACAGCCACGCTGCATCACAGCAGGCAGCTGTAAGTAAGAACTGTCTAGAGTACAGACACGCTGCATCACAGCAGGCAGCTGTAAGTAAGAACTGTCTAGAGTACAGACACGCTGCATCACAGCAGGCAGCTGTAAGTAAGAACTGTCTAGAGTACAGACACGCTGCATCACAGCAGGCAGCTGTAAGTAAGAACTGTCTAGAGTACAGACACGCTGCATCACAGCAGGCAGCTGTAAGTAAGAACTGTCTAGAGTACAGACACGCTGCATCACAGCAGGCAGCTGTAAGTAAGAACTGTCTAGAGTACAGACACGCTGCATCACAGCAGGCAGCTGTAAGTAAGAACTGTCTAGAGTACAGACATGCTGCATCACAGCAGGCAGCTGTAAGTAAGAACTGTCTAGAGTACAGACACGCTGCATCACAGCAGGCAGCAGTAAGTAAGAACTGTCTAGAGTACAGACACACTGCATCACAGCAGGCAGCTGTAAGAAAGAACTGTCTAGAGTACAGCCACGCTGCATCACAGCAGGCAGCTGTAAGAACTGTCTAGAGTACAGACACGCTGCATCACAGCAGGCAGCTGTAAGTAAGAACTGTCTAGAGTACAGACACGCTGCATCACAGCAGGCAGCTGTAAGTAAGAACTGTCAGAGTACAGACACGCTGCATCACAGCAGGCAGCTGTAAGTAAGAACTGTCTAGAGTACAGACACGCTGCATCACAGCAGGCAGCTGTAAGTAAGAACTGTCAGAGTACAGACACGCTGCATCACAGCAGGCAGCTGTAAGTAAGAACTGTCTAGAGTACAGACACGCTGCATCACAGCAGGCAGCTGTAAGTAAGAACTGTCTAGAGTACAGACACGCTGCATCACAGCAGGCAGCTGTAAGTAAGAACTGTCTAGAGTACAGACACGCTGCATCACAGCAGGCAGCTGTAAGTAAGAACTGTCTAGAGTACAGACACGCTGCATCACAGCAGGCAGCTGTAAGTAAGAACTGTCTAGAGTACAGACACGCTGCATCACAGCAGGCAGCTGTAAGTAAGAACTGTCTAGAGTACAAACACACTGCATCACAGCAGGCAGCTGTAAGTAAGAACTGTCTAGAGTACAGACACGCTGCATCACAGCAGGCAGCTGTAAGAACTGTCTAGAGTACAGACACGCTGCGTCACAGCAGGCAGCTGTAAGTAAGAACTGTCTAGAGTACAGACACGCTGCATCACAGCAGGCAGCTGTAAGTAAGAACTGTCTAGAGTACAGACACGCTGCATCACAGCAGGCAGCTGTAAGTAAGAACTGTCAGAGTACAGACACGCTGCATCACAGCAGGCAGCAGTAAGAACTGTCTAGAGTACAGACACGCTGCATCACAGCAGGCAGCTGTAAGTAAGAACTGTCTAGAGTACAGACACGCTGCATCACAGCAGGCAGCTGTAAGTAAGAACTGTCTAGAGTACAGACACGCTGCATCACAGCAGGCAGCTGTAAGTAAGAACTGTCTAGAGTACAAACACACTGCATCAATGCAGGCAGCAGTAAGAACTGTCTAGAGTACAGACACACTGCATCATTGCAGACAGCTTTACATAACCAGCTGTAAGAACTCACATTCAGTCAGTCGTCGTCTGATAACAGGCCTTGAACTGACATCAGCAACCGACTCCCAGGCTTTGAAAATTAAACACTGCTTCATGGCCAAATTAGCTGTAGCTGTATAAAGATGCACTTGATTCTATAAAAGTAAAGCCCGAGTTTTGCATAGTTTAAGGCCCTGGATGATCAACCACACCACGCAACTGAAACACTACTATAACTACTCACTGATCCATTAGAAGAAACCACCAGATCATTACTCAGTGGCTGTGTGTAATATTATGTATGCTTTCCACATTTAAAGTGTTTTCCATTCTTAAGTCACATGTACTATTACCTAGAAATGTATACGTTTTCCCTAGAAATGTACATGTACTCCCTAGAAATGTACATGTCCTCCCTAGAAATGTACACATCCTCCCTAGAAATGTACGTCCTCCCTAGAAATGTACACGTCCTCCCTAGAAATGTACACGTCCCCCTTGTATCTATTATCCCATACTCCCCTAGTTACAATTTGTTGCATAATTAATGAGCGATTATATTTCTTACAGGCTGGATGTTTGCGACATGCTTTTTTGTCCTCCCGCGTGGGTGCATTTATTTTTTATGACATCTGGAATTTGTTGTCTATAATATATTTGATTTCACCACACCCATTTCACCCAGATAAAAGTGTATGCATGGCCCAAATTTTAACTTCACCATTGGGCAAATGCTGGGCAACTGTTTTGTGCTAAGACAAGTTTTATTTTATCAGCCCTTTCCTAGTTCTCCCTGACATTGTAAGCATCAGGCTAGAACTTCCCATAAATCAACAGTATGCCTTAAGTTTGTCAGCTGATGACTGACATGTGTTTGTCTTTCAGGAGCAGCTTCTACAGAGTGAGCAAACGAGAAGAGAAGCCCGACTAAGCAAGGCTCGGGCCAATGATGTCTGGGAGTACAGGACCTCTCCCCCCGAAACATGGAGCGCCCCACTGCCCGAGTATCTGGAACGAACCAAAATACCCAAAGTAGAAGTTAACCAACTGTGTGTCATATCATGACAGCTCACTCGGCGTTAACTGGAAATAACATGTGTGGCTGTGTGTGTTTATAATAAATAATGAATATTTATATCACCTATTTATTTATTTATGCAGAACACAGTTGTGCAGTTTGGTCATAACAAAACATGTAACAATGATTGTGCTTGATGACGCAATGCACTACCATCATCGTTATCATCAAGAAAAGGCATTTCTGATGAACTAATCGGTCTTTCTTTATCAATCTCTCCCACAAGAAGCCACAATGCTTGGCCTGGCACATTCACGGCAACAATGTCTTGCAAACTCCAGATGCTGTCCAGTGAAGAGAAATAGATGTCATTGTATGTAGATGTCTACCACGTCATCTCAACCTCTCATGACGAAGTGAGACAGTTCCCATCAGGATATCGTTTCTTGAATGCCTCCACTATCTCGGGGTCAAGTAGTTTCACCCCGTCTACTTGGTTGCCAAGAGTCACCCTGAAAGAGTTATTGCCATTATATCATGTCTCTGCCATCTTAACAATGTTCTCTGCCATCAGTATAGTTTATGAAGTGTCAAATGCAGTTATATACTGGCATTTTACTTGGATAAAGGAGATGCGAAAGATTGTAATGCCAGATACAAAAATATGGAGGGTCTTTGTAATTCAAATATGGAGGGCCTTTGTAATTCAGATACGGACGGCCTTTGTAATTCAAATAAGGGGGCCTTTGTAATTAAAATATAGAGGGCCTTTGTAAAACCAACATAAGGACTTATTCATGACTCAATTTTTTTTTTTTTAGTGTACTCTTTGGGGAGGCGTTCAAGAAAAAATGTAGTCTTTGTATGCTTCCAAAATGTTTGACAATTATGAACGACCCCTAAGCAACTCAATCATTTAGAGAATATAGTATAATTATTTGTTGAGCTTATCAGCACCTCTGTGTGTATAGTGAATGAAAGTTGAGATGATAGAAATGTGTGCCGCTGTACCAGTTGGGCTGAACATTGTGTGGTCTCCCAAACAGCTCTATCTTTCTGGAGCCTGGAGCTAGTCGCTCTATGATGCCATAGATCTCATCTGGCTTGTGGCTGGTGGCTCTCACCTGGCAGTGCATAAGTAATACAAGTGTATGTTACAATAATCATAACTGTAACATTTCTGTATCCTTGACAATTCAAGCTCAACAAACAAAACAATGCGGCTTAATCATAAACAAGGACAAAGTCGTCACTGGAGCACGGCACTGCCAACAATTTATGGTAGAAAAGCAATTTCAACCAAATATGATCCTGTCATTCTACATTTTCTATATTTGTGATTATTGTGTAAAAACATATTTTACCATAAACAAATTAAGTAATATACCATAGTATGTAGTGCTCGGTACTGTTCAAAGTGACTTACTCATTATTTCCCTGGCACACCTGTTCAATAAAAACACAATATCAACTTCTCTAGGAAACATCAAATCACGCTGCAAAGATTATTCATACACAAGTGCCCTCCATTGTCTAAAGCCAGGTACTCATTCATACAGCTGAATGAATAGGGTTCACTGAGTTGGGTCACACATTTCTTTTACAAGAAAATGAAAGGATCACCTACCTCTGCCACTATGACGTCACAGTCGAGGCCGCGGTTTACATTGGTTGGGTTTCCTTTCATTCCCACCTAGAATATAAAAAACATCACAGCACCCAGTAAATACTAAAATCTCGCAACCCATTTTGTAACTGGTCGATAACACAGAGTACAATATATAACAGGTGGCAGCATTATGGAAAACATTATTACAATAATACAGGAGTAAGCAATTAATGTAAATTTGACGGCTGCTTTCAGGAAAGTGCCTGTAAGTAATGGTACAGATCTTAAAGATTATATATCGAACTTTGGAAGCGGCATAGAATATAACAAGAGAGTTGTAGGCCATCTGGGTAGTGCCGTACCAAGCAGTGTTCCTTGCCGTGGTTGAGCCAGTGGCCAGTTCGTCCTGTCCGGATGATTCGCTGCAGCTGATTCGTCTTTACCCAGATCAACTCATCTATTCGCTCGTACCTGAATCAGCACCACACGTCACATGGAACAACACCTGAATCAGCACCATACGTCACATGGAACAACAACCTGAATCAGCACCACACGTCACATGGAACAACACCTGAATCAGCATCACACGTCACATGGAACAACACCTGAATCAGCACCACACGTCACATGGAACAACACCTGAATCAGCACCACACGTCACATGGAACAACACCTGAATCAGCACCACACGTCACATGGAACAACACCTGAATCAGCACCACACGTCACATGGAACAACACCTGAATCAGCACCACACGTCACATGGAACAACACCTGAATCAGCACCACACGTCACATGGAACAACACCTGAATCAGCACCATCTGGGTACGTCACATGGAACAACACCTGAATCAGCACCACACGTCACATGGAACAACACCTGAATAGCACCACACGTCACATGGAACAACACCTGAATCAGCACCACACGTCACATGGAACAACACCTGATCAGCACCACACGTCACATGGAACAACACCTGAATCAGCACCACACGTCACATGGAACAACACCTGAATCAGCACCACACGTCACATGGAACAACACCTGAATCAGCACCACACATCACATGGAACAACACCTGAATCAGCACCACACGTCACATGGAACAACACCTGAATCAGCACCACACATCACATGGAACAACACCTGAATCAGCACCACACATCACATGGAACAACACCTGAATCAGCACCACACGTCACATGGAACAACACCTGAATCAGCACCACACGTCACATGGAACAACACCTGAATCAGCACCACACATCACATGGAACAACACCTGAATCAGCACCACACATCACATGGAACAACACCTGAATCAGCACCACACATCACATGGAACAACACCTGAATCAGCACCACACATCACATGGAACAACACCTGAATCAGCACCACACATCACATGGAACAACACCTGAATCAGCACCACACGTCACATGGAACAACACCTGAATCAGCACCACACGTCACATGGAACAACACCTGAATCAGCACCACACATCACATGGAACAACACCTGAATCAACACACATCACATGGAACAACACCTGAATCAGCACACATCACATGGAACAACACCTGAATCAGCACCACACATCACATGGAACAACACCTGCGGCATTATACCAAAAGTAGCTAGATACCTGTGGGAGGAATTACCTGGTCAGGTCTGAGACTGAATATCAATCTGCTGCATTATACCTAATACCAACATTTGAAAGACTTTGTTTCACACATCACCGGGTCTAAGTTATATCTCATAGCGCTCAACATAAATGTAATTCTGATCAAGTATTAACTTCAAGTGTTTAACTGGCATCAGTATTATAACTGGCTGCTGAAGCACCAATACAGTATGACTAAATGATCTTCAAAGAGGTGGAACTGGTCTAAGAAATTACCAGTCTATTGGGGTAGAAACTGAAAACAGGTACGTTGAAAGGTAAAACCAAAACATTTAATAGACAATTTATATTTAACATTCCTGCTTAGTATCAACACTTAACAGGGAGTTTGTAGTAAGTCAGTCACGTGACATCCAGGGCCAACACAGTGTAGACAGATATATAAGATATAGATCTATGCGTTGCTATACAGCTAACAGGACAGGGTAACTTACCCCCAGAGGGTCAAACACTCCCGCCCCAACTCCATCGCCCTGCAAGCAGAATACGTGTCACACAGTTCGCTTAATAACAGTTTGTCTCACATAACTTGAGCAAATACGAATCTAGCGAGAAATACTGCAAAAATACATTAAAATAACATGATATTCAACTAGAGACTATTTGAAATATGACCCTATGCCATTAGGTCAACAACGTTTCAGTTACCAGACCATAACCATTCTGGATAAATTATAACACATTACAGCAGTATACAACAACTTACAATTAAAACTGGTCACTGGAAGACACTGTTTAATGTTTATCACATAACGCTGTCTATAAAACGGTGGTACTGTACTCGCCATGTCATTTACTCATTTCAGTAAATCAAATTAATCATGACTGACACTGCCATCGTGTACACAAAAATCTACCAGGGGCAACTATTAGAAAACCGGGCCAAGGATCGAGTATACTACATAGCAATGCTTCACCAACATATCTGAGACCTGATTGCCAAAATAGGCCAGATACGGTTATTTCTGTCATTGTTACTGTGTTGCGTTCGGCAAATCTCAACAGAAAACACCTGTTGTTTTGCAGGCTTTTTCCACTCACACTAGCGCTGTTGGTAACTTGATAAAACGTGAACAAGTAACATCGCATCCAGAGCAGCATAATTTTTTAATTATAGACCTGGTTAATATGCACCTCTTTGGAAAGGTTGAACACTGACTAGAAACCACAGCTACATTGTGTGGGATCACTCCAAACACACACTCACCTTCCCGTGACCCAGAGGAAGATGTAGCCGTCATCCTGGAGGACAGGGACCGCCAGTTGCCTCATCTCGTCGTCACTCATCGTGCCGTAGGGCAGCTCCATGTGGATGTCCCACGGTGGGTCAGCCATGATCACCGTGAATTTACCCAGCACCGACATCTCAAAGTTGCGCAGGTCACACTTGACCCACTGTCAACAGGTGGATGGATAGTGAGGCTGAACTTATATTAAACAGTCTTACCCCAGAGTAAAATTATGTGCGAGGTGGTAGGATGGGCTGATCAAGACCAGAGGATCTATGTGGATCCCGGGGTGTGACACCCAGAACTATTTTAAAAACTACCTTCAAAATGGTGCATTCTAAAGGGTATTTTTTAGCCTATTCCCTGGCATATATATAGTCATTATAGAGAGGAAACAAATGCTTAACTACAACGTAGCAGCAAAAAATTGCCATGAGGTTGCAACTTGGAGCGAGGTGGCACAGAAAAACAGTGAAGTGGCCCACCTCGCTCATCACATAGCAGGGGAAACACTTAAGTGAATAAATGCTGCCTGAACCCAGATGTAAGGGACATCTTTATGTCCCTGTTCTGGTCTGCATTGTGTTATGTATCCATATATGTTAGAACCATTGGTGATAATAATGATGACATTCTACAGCAGCCAAACACAGGACCTGGGGACCACTTCACTAACATTCTTATGAGCCTTTTCGCGGGTGTGTCACAAAGATATTATCCTTGAAAATGCAACAGTGACCTTTTTATATTTGTAAATGCTCTTTTAAAACAACAGGTTCTTCTGTTGAGGGAAGAGTGCTGTAATGGAAGAGGGACTGACCTGTAAATGGGAGAAGGTTGTAACTTGGGAAGAAAAACAAACCAGTAGAGGGAAGAGGTTTGTAATGGAACAGAGACTGACTTGTAAAGGGAAGAGGGTTGTAACTTAGGAAGACAAACAAACATATGGAGGAAAGAGGGTTGTAATAGAAGAGGGACTAACCTGTAAATGGAAGCAAGTTATAACTTGGGAAGATAAGCAAACATGTGGAAGGAAGAGGGTTGTAAGGGAAGAGGGATTAACCTGTAAATGGAAGGGTGGTGTAAATAAACAAACCTGGGGAGGGAAGAGGGTCGTAGATCCCTCCTGGATCTTCTTTTTGGCCCCTCCGTCTGGCTTGGACAGGTCACACCTGGGTGGCATCCTTGACCGGCGGTCAGCGTGTTCCACCTCGTAGTGGACGTACTTGCAGGTGTCCATGTGGAAACAGGTGTTGAGGAAGGAACAATCTCCCAGGGACTCTAACGGGAGACGGAAACTTTCATTTCACTCATTGCAAATTTAACACACACGAGAAATTTCAGAGAACACATCTAATTGAAACAATAAACAGTTATTATCAGGCCATTGAATACTGATATTTTTACTTCTATTTTCAGTTGAAAGTAATAAGTATATATTTGTGTGTAATATTTTGTAAAGTAACTTGATAGAAATAATTTAAGTTCTATATTAATATGTTTCAAATTACACTATTAATATATATATATATATTTATATATTGTATATATATACACTATATATATTATATATATATATATATATATATTTATATATATATTGTATATATATACATATATATATATATATATTATATATATATATATATATATATATATACATATATATATACATATACAATTCTATACTTAAATCTTAGATAACCATACGATATTAACAACAATATTTGTACTGTGACATAAACAATCTATATTTAAAATACAATGCTTTGTAGTATTTATTTGTAAACATTTATGATGCCAACTTTTGCCATCTAAAAGTAACTGCTCTACAACGATATTGTGTTCTGGTCATTAAAGAATGACCCCCAACTCCGTCCAAGTGTGGTCCACCTGAGGTCCACCCACCATCTGTGTGTTTGTGGATGATCTTCCTGAAGTGAAGTTTGTCACAGTGTTTGTTTGTGTTTGTTCTCAGACACTCCAGCCGCGTCCCAAACGCACAGAACTCTTTCACCTGAGCCCCTGTAACACAACCCACCACACCACGTCCACTCAACACTGATCTCAAGCACAGCATGACAGGCACAAGATGTTACCGTGGCAGTAACAACATCTAAGAGTAACATTTTAATAGAACTTAAAGCGAGCATGCCAGCTCTAGTTTTAATATTACGTTCTTATGACTACAACATGTACATTGAACGTTTACTGCCAGCCAATTTGTGTTTACCGAGTAGTCACTTTATTAATCTCGGAACAATGGTTTCAATTTGAAAGATTCCGCCTGCAACATGTTCAAATGGTAAACAAAACATCCAGTTTCAAAACAAAATTCCATTAGCTAAAAAGAACCTATTCAAGAATTCATTTATACCCTCTGCCATTTTAATTTTGAATGCTGCATTTTAGTGTACTGTATACTTCTTTTATACCATACACTTATTGTACTGATTTATCTCATCTTATTTATTTACCAATTTTTGTAAATATTATTAATGTTATCACATTGTGTCTTATCAAAACACCTTTTAAGGAATATTACTTGCTTATTTATTAATTGTTTAGAGCACTTATTTACATACACAATTTTAGTGCTGATTAGTATTATTACAATTTTAACGTGTCTTATTAACCGTATATATTACGGCTCACCAATCTTATTACTGTCATTTTACCGTGTAGCTGAAGACCAATTTCCGTTTTTAATGTGATGTTTTAAATGGGCAATAAACTCTTTTGAATCTTTGAAAATTGATTCGCAATAATGCTGATGTGAGCAGAGTTAACCGCAATACTCGTTGATGTTTAAGTTACCATGTTCTAGAATGCAGATACACAGTTACATATCACTGCTCGGCCATTTCTGGGCAGTTGAACTGGCCCCCTCCCTCTAATCACCAGGGTGATGTTTGAATCTGTTGTGCCCAAAACCCATACAGGGGCACGTGAGTAATAAATTAATTTGTTAACAACAACTGTGACGATGAGAGCCAAAGCTTTTCAACGTTCAACAAACTGAAGCAACAACAACTTGAAAACATTACTATCAATGTGTTCGATTTCTGGCAGTGACATTGAAAAGGAATTATTGCATAGGTAATGTCTTTACAGTTGATTGACACAAGTTTATTCCCTGTAAATGCCATCTGTAGATGGGAAAGTGAATGTGTACATATTTGTTGGACGTATAAATATGATCTAGTGATATTTGAAGTCCTGCATTACCTCCTTGAGATCTGAATTTCTCCACCAGAGACAGCTCCTGGAAAGGAATTACAAGATTTACTGTCACGTAAAGGAACCACAAAATAAAGTACAGTTCTAACTGTAACTGAACTTCATAATACAAAACATGCGTTTCCATTTTATCTCTCACTTGACTAAAAAGGTTCACACTCAACATATATTAAAACATATGTAAATATGCATTACTGGATAGACTCAATGCAGTATATTAATTACCTGAATAACACTTCTGCAGTGGATAAAATAATATTGTTTATATATGTTTCAAAATATGTTGCAACAACGACTAGCAAGATATAATTATTTATGGTTAATTGAGCAATCCAGTATTGAGTACATACATAATAGCCAGTAATTAATATTATCAATTGGTATATTTGTGTAAAAGGATAATTTAGTGCTTCTGTATAGCCAGGTTTTTTATATATATATAAAATAATTTTTTTAAAAACATTGAGTTACAGTCTCTACCTTTGCTGTTGGTTTACTCAGTAGCTGCAATATTTCTTCATTCAACTTTTTATTTTCCTTCTCTTTCGCCGACTGCATTGACAACAAACTCTGAAACCGAAGACATACAATGTTGGGTGAATGCATGGAGAAACATAATCAAGTCAGGGAGTCTACTCAAATACTGCCAGTAAACTAACTATAGACATTAAATATAAAAACAATGTTCAGACATTGCCATTATTTTATAATAATAATTAATATATAGCAAGTTATAATAGCATTGTTACCCAGTAGAAGTTGATTGTGTAATAATTGTTTTTGGACAGTAATTAGATAGCAGTTCTAGACTTCTAGTGTACAGTTGATGCAAAAATGTGACAATTTTCTGAAAATATACGTACTTGTTAGAAATAAATAGAACAAAATCATAAATTTGACAATAATATTTATACAATGACATGTCACACTTACCAGTTATATCGCCAAACCCGATGCAAGGATAACAATTTGGGAACAGAACTAATTTTGGTAATTTGGTAATCGCAAGTGTCCGTTCAAAACTGATTCCTAACTGAAATGATCATTATCAGTAATTACAAATACAAGATTGCAATAGAGTAGTTCATCACAAGATCGCTAGGCGGTGCTGATAAGCAACCGGGTCTGTGATGTATTCACGTTCTTTTTGCACATACGTGCACTGTTTATTTTTAGTTCATCTTTTGAGTTGTTTTAGACTGTTGTAATTATAAGGCATATCTATGATGTGTGTTCACAAATGTTGGATATAATGAAAGATTGGTCTGATGGTTGACAAAATCAATTAAATAGAACATTGTATGACCATGGAGTCACTCCAAGTCAAAACTACATAGTGCAAGATGTTCAAGTTGTCATGAGGTAGAATGGTTATGTTGTCATGAGGTAGAATGGTTATGTTGTCATGAGTTAGGATGGTTATGTTGTTATGACGGACCTAAAGCCCCCACCTCCACGCTGTCATCAGCACTGTCCCGCCCCGGTGGCTTCAGCTGTTGTTTTTTCGCACTCGGCTCATCCAGGGCCCCTCTGTAAACAACCAGCAGCAACATTACCTGCAGGAAGATTCACTATTTTCTCCGTGTGGAAAGTCTCCCCTGCAAGTCATGGCACATTATCATAATTGACTCTGACATTCCAGTGTCACACTCAACAAGTCATTGACTCAACGGTTCGCACAGATGTGTCTACGCAGAAATACATTAGTGGTCAACGGATTTGTTGATATCATAAACAATGCCAAACACATTCAGGTGAACTAGCTTACAACTAACCACGTGGGATGATGCAGCAGTGAAGTGAATGAACCAGTGGTTTATAATATCGCCATCTGACTAACTGATTATCACTTCATTCAACCAGGTTGGAAAATGGTCCTATAGAAAGATTGCACAGCAGAAATATGTATGTAAGAAACTATGTCGCTCTTTTTTCTTAAATTTATCACTGCAATGGTCAAAGGCAGCTAGTACTAGTACACTACTGGTGTACATTATTTCAACCATACCCAAGATCATGCCAATTTTAGACTGTCAAGCTTCAGATAAATTTCATTGATCAGTCGTAATATATGGGTATGCCAGTTATAGATCAATAAATACTGTTACAATGCAGCAAACATAAATATTTAAAAAAATTAAAAAAATGAATAAACTTCACTAAAAGTTAAAACCAATTAATAACTGACTGACGTACTTAAAATGGTGTGAAAAGGAACTGCACTAAAGGATGCCACAGTTTAAAACCATTCAATAACTGGTTGACCTACCCAGACGTAGTTCTCTTCCTAGACTGGGTTTCTGTGCTGGACTGTGAGTCAGGCTCAGCTGACACAGCGGACAACTGCAATGATAAACACAGTCTCGCTTAACTGACTGTTGATTGGGTGCATAACTTCACCGAGAAGATGGTCTGGTGAAATGTATGGTTTGCTTATGTAACCCTTACATAAGTAGAGGCATCACTCTTTTGGATTAATTCACAGGTCTATATAAAAAAAAGATGTACAATTATAATTAATGGTTATATAGTATGTATGCTTCTGATAATGAAAGTAAACTATAAAATATCTGTACACAAAATAACTAAACATTATAATTTATGTTTATTTGTGTGTGACATGCTTCAGTTACAAGTTTAATTTTTGAAGTTTTTATAATATAGTATTAATTGATAAAAAGGGCGTCGTTATTTATTTGTTTCCTTCCCTGAGTGCCAATCAACATACATACCCTATTCTGGGGTAAGACCGCCCTGGTGGTCACAAACGCAGAGCATAATATTTCCAGGCCATAGCCCATAGTGCGTGACTCAAAAGTGTTGTTATCTTATGGCATCTGGATAATAGAGGCTACTAGAAACGCCAACATGACACACAGGGGAACCCCTATTAATATAAGGTTTCGTTAAAATCGATCTGCAAAAAGTTTGCATTAACAAAACTGCAAGCACATTTATGTTGATTTATTATATAAAATAATTAAAATATAACACGCTTATGTCATTATACGTTATGATTAGATATGGTAGGCTGCTTCGAAGAACATTGAATAGTTCTCATGCTATAAATAAATCTTCAATAATCACCTTCCCCAGATCAACTGAGTCAACTTGTACTGTGCTGTGTCCAGGAGCGACACCTTCTTTTTCACTCAGACTGCAACCAGAGTGATCACATGTGAAGTGTGATCACAACAAATGTGATCACATGACAAATGTTATCACATGATAAGTGTGATCATATGAACATATAAAAGTTGATAACATACAAACTGGTGAACACCATCTTTCTAAAAAAAAAATTCTTTTGGTGACAAAAACGAATACCTACAGCAAATCCTTCACAACTGCAGTGAGTAATAACGTAAAGATATTTAGACAGCTGCTGAGTAATATATTTGTCGTAAGTTCATATGTTGTTGTTGGTTAAGACAAGCAATGAATTGAGGAGCTGAAGAAGGATTTTTTTAGAGTATAGTTTTACAAGGAAGCTGGGGACTTGATTAAAGAATGCTGGACACCAGTGGCAGTTACCGACTACTAATGACTAATGTGAGTATATTTTGCCAGGTAGTCATGGCCGGTAGTCTAGGGGACAAGGAAGACCACAACAAAGACAAGATTATGTGATGAGACATTTTGCAGGACTGAGAGGGAGGGGATGTTTTTAGACAAGTGATGGAAACAGCTGTGAAACAGGATTTAATTAAGATGGATTGGGGAAGTAGAGATGAGTGGTGGCGACACCTGTAAAATAGAACCAGTGATGGAACAACAAATTTGGGAGCAATATTGAGGCCAGCTTTATCAGTGTAGACTTCACGGACAGAGAGGATAACAACTAGAGTGGGTGACACACGTGGGTCTAATTTGCACACCTGATCAATGCCTGAGCTGCCAACTTATGCAGCAAGTCCTCCACAAGTGTCAAAGCTATGTCTATGTGCATGCTCTTGTTGAGTGAGTCCGTGACCGCCTGGACATCACATGGCAAACTGAGGGTGACTTCACCCAGCATCAGCAGCAGTGCCTGCTCTACATTTGCTGTAAACTCTGGCGTGGCTTTAGTCGATTCTTTGCGTGGGGGAGACTTGCTTCTGACTGGCTCATTGGTGGCAGCGGCTGTCACCACAGTGGAAGGCTGAATACTGGAAGAAGTAGTGGCACCTGACTCTGGAATATAACGCAACACATATTTTATTTTGATTAAAACACCTAAGTAGCATGCACAGTCCCATCCCAGTAAAACAAATGTTATTGAAATTAAATAATAGCTTGGGTACACATTGGCCATTGCCCCATTTTCGCCCATCAACTTTTGATGTATTATCGCCCACGGTACATTCTACAAAAACGTGGTCACATCTTTGCAAAGACGCTTGACATTCATCTAAGTTTAGACACTTGTACTATAAGTTTATAATTATTATCACGTGTGCTCGTGATATATACAGACCCGACTGTGTGGCACCAGCAGTTGTCGTCAGGCCGAGGATACCGGCGGCAATTTCTTTTCGTTTCTTCCTTCGTTGAGCGATCTTCTCTCTCAAACTGCTTTGCTTAGTTTTTAGCGCTTGTATGTCGCTCCACGTATCCGACATATTAATGCTACAGAACGGTGCCGTATAGGAATGTATGTAGGTTTGCTAAGAATTAGATAATTATAAATGAAAATGTCCATCCATAACTAACATTGGGGCGCCTCAGATGGGTTGGTTCATAAATGAATACCAGGTGGCGTACCAGATCGGGAGGTTTCTTTTTTACTCACAGGTAGCAGCTCTGGCATTCGGCTTCAATATTTTTATTATGATGCCAACGTTTTGCTAACATGTTACGGATCAAGACTACAAATCATAATATAGGTTACATATCCATTGTATACTATTACACAAGCATAAGCCCAAACACTGACAATCATTATTGCATGGTTCATGGTTGAATGCTTTACTGAGGTTTCAAGATGGTGATGGAATGAACGTTGTCATTGTCAAAATGTCTGTCAGAGGACGAAGACGAAGTGCAAAGCAGCTTTTTCTGACAGAGCATGTGCATTGTTTCCCCTTCTTTCCCTGTATATGAGCCCCGGATGATTCTGCAAGGCTTTGATCTTGATCTTTGATTTCTGACTGTTCTTCATTGTTCTTATGTATGTAATGTACGTGTATCATATTGTAAGGAATTATGGTTGCATAAATTCCTTGTAATTACTTCTCATGAAATATTATAATTATTATATATGAAGTCACAATTAACAGTATATTGTAGAAATGCAGTAGTCAAGCTAGAAGCATACCTTGGTGTCCTTAAACCAGTTACAACCAGTTGTCCAAGTTCGCTAAGGATAGACCAGGCATAGTTCTTGGATGAGTAGGAGCTTGACCACTGAGATGGCCGTAGGTAAGAGATACCAGCTCCTTATTAGTTAGTGCAGAGGTGCACTAGACCTGACGCTGACCAATAGAATGGCCAGGCGCATAGCAAGAGAGCGAAGTAGCCAGTATTTAAAGTGAGAGTAGTGCACGAGAGAGAAGGAATAGGGAGAGCACGCACGCACCATGTAACTTCACGTCTGGCGCCCATGGAGCCAGGCCAGTTAGACAATTGTATTGACTTCTGTATTATGCTGTCTGTATTAAAGTTCTTGAAACGAACACTTGGAAAAGTCTTCTGCGAATGATTGAGTAATTAGAATCTCTCTCCGTGAGTATCTGATTTCTAATGGACAGTGACACTATGGCTGAACTGAATAGGTCATGGCTAACTGTCTAGGGGGTCAGTACGGAGGGGGAATATTGCGTTACGTGCCCAAGAATAGAATGCCAAGTCTACGACTATACAACAAGAGGCAGATGCTAATATGGGGCAAATCAGTAGACCGGCCAATTCTAACAATGTGATGTAATTTGCAAACATTGCGCGGGAACAAAATACTGTTGTGGTGGGTCAGAGCACACAAATTAGTATCTACATGCATTCTATGACCTGTACTTTTATGGCTAGTACCTTTAATAATATATATATATATAAACATAATATATATATACATAGTTATACTTGTAGATTGTACCCTTTCACGATATTGGGCAGCTGCATCAGACAGCAACCAGTTGTTCCCATTATGTATGCAGTTGTGCCTTACTTTCCCCTACATCTGAAGTAGAGGACTGTCAGAAACACGTCATGCATTGACAGAGCACAGAAAGAAACGAAGAAAGCACAGTGGCATAGTGATTAGGGCATCAGAGTAAATCAATAGCAGAAGTTGCTCCAGTTCACTCAACTGCACTAGAGTACCTGGCTACAGACAGTGGTGGACATTTGTGAACGATCAGTCTTCACACAGTAATTACAACTTGGCTGAATGTTTCATAGGGCAGTGCTCAGTTGAACTTAGGACCATTTCAATAACATTATTAACAGATCATAAGCCAGGTTTTGCTCTTAAAATCAATTTCATTCATTAACTGTGAATCTGTATATATATATATATATACATGTATATATATACATGTATATATATACATGTATATATATATATATATATAGTAACACTTTTGATAGTGTCATGGAAATGAAATAGTGTCCCCAATGACACAATGGTGGCATTTTATATGTTATATTGCTTTAAATTTTCTGTTTAATGGTCGATTTTTCTCATGAGCACTTTAGTGAAAATTAGTGGAAAATTTGCCTACTAGTAGGTAAAGTGGGCACAAGTACCTGTAGAGACTGTAGGAATGTTGTGCTTCTTCTAACAGAGACTCAAGATGCAATGATCTCGAAATTGGAACAAAGAAACAGAACTGCTTATTAGTATAACGCTTTATTTAAAAAAATACATGCTTTGTTGGTTTTCAGTAATTAAGACATACAGTGACAATTGTCACTATAGACACATGTAACCAAGCATACGTCTGCCAACACTTGTAAGTGGGGATTCCTATGGTGTGGTGACATTTGGCAATGGAGATACATCTGGTGACACTTGTCACTGCATGTAAATCTGGTGACACAATGGGTACATTTGATGACATGGTGGGTAGATCTGGTGACACTTGTCACTGCAGTTACATCAGACCTGTTGACACAACGGGTACACATGGTGACAATCTTGTTAATATGCAGTGACACTGTATACATCTCGTGACACTTGTCACAGTGGGTACCAGTGACATTGTGTACATCTGGTAAAAGTGTGGATACATTTGGTGACACTTTCCACTGTAGGTGCATTTGGTGACACTACAAGTACATTTGGTGACAGTGTAGGTGACACTGATCGTTGCAGCTACACAAATGACACCGATATATATATGGTGACACTTGTCAGTTCTGGTGACACTGTGGGTACATCTGATGACACTTGTCACTTTGGCTTTGGGTAGATCTTGTGACAGGTCTTGGTACACCTGCGTAGACGTCTCATGCAGTTACATTCCCGGGCGACGGTGGGTTTGTCCGAGTGTGAGTGCAGCAGTTTTTCACACTTGTCAAGGCACTGGTTGTGTAAGCTGTCACACTCCCACAAACACATCATCAGGTCTGTCTGACTGGCTGCCACGGGCTGCTCTGTGGTTTCGGGCAGCCCAAGACACACAGACACTGTTACCATGGCAACCATCACCGTCTGAAACAAAACCATGGCGATTACATTTTTTTTTTCATATAGGGTAGACATGCCAGTTATCAGACAGTTAGTGGGTCTAATGGACAAGTTAAATAGGGCACTAAATGTTTACAATTATATACTGTATATATAATTATATATATAATTATAAATGTATGTATGTTAAAAAAATTCCACTTTGGCCACCAAACTTTCATTACTTGATTATTTTGGTCAGAAACGAAATTCAAACTGAATTTCTATGCCAGTAACCGGGCACTGCCTGTGTGCTGTGTCACTGTCACAAGTAAATGCTCCCAGTGTGTCCTCTATGTATTCATAATGTCACTATGTCTACACTGAAGTGTATCATCCGTGAAGAGATACTAAGGTAGACACTAGTTGGTGCAACACATTCTGCCGCCATATAGTAAAATAACTTGTTATCCTATTTCAATAATTGTAAGATAAAGTGTCCAATAACTGGAATTTGTATCCTATACTACCGGTAGTAATTATTATTGCAACAGAATACGTTTTTTTCTCACAGCACACTTTGCATTGCCCAGACATTTTATAAATATATGTAGCTGTTTAAGCATCCATGTTTAACTGGTTTGCATAAAAATTAATAACTGCCAACTTTCAGTGAACATGTATTTCTTTCCCACATTCTTGTTGAACAGTTTATAAGGAGTAACAGATCTATACATACCACAAACACCGTAGCGAAGTTCATCTTTTTAACTTTTAAGCTTGTGTGCAACCTAAAAGAAATGTTTCAGTGATGTGAATCCAGAGGAAACAACTCAATTTACAAGTTTGTTCCACAGTTTTAGCAAGAATGCCACCATCAGTAAATATACATATACACAAGAAATGAAACAGTACTTCAGTAAAACAGGTGTGCAGACAATATTTCTTGATCATGAAATAGTAAAACATGTATGCATATTGTTATCTCATGTAATTCTGTCATTATTTCATTAGAATTGTTTTTTATTGACTACACGGTGTACTAATAACCATGTTATATATATATATATATATATGGTTGACATAGGCAGATCAAGCCAAACCTAGAAACTCCAAGTAAGCACAGTTATTAGGGACACAAAATGGATTCATTCTTGATATATTATCAGGACTACTAGTCATTAATAAAACACAATTCTAATGAAATGATACATGAAATAGTCATATTCATTACAAATTGTGTTCATTACAAAGTTTTATATTATTAAAGAATCCCTATTCATGATAAATTGGGACACAAAAACCTTTTCGTGTCCCAAAGAATCGCTTTAACATGTCACAAATGCTATCGACCAATACAGTTGACCTAAATTTAAGATCCTTGATGCCAACAATAAACAAATCAGAGTTGATATCTGATAAAACTGAGCTTACCTGAACATGCAGTTCACACCGCAGGTTAGTAATAAGTGATGAAGCCCAAGGTTCATCAGTGTGTTAATCCAGGCGGAAGTTCTGTCATGTGACACATCTCAGCCACTCGAGCTACTGCGTTGAATTGTGTCTCTGACATAGCGACCATTCTTGGCCTCTTCTAAGTTCTACTTGTGTTTGACAAACAACTTGTACTAAGCTCATCCACGAACCTCTTGTTAGTAGTGCAATACAAGGAAAACCAAATCCAGGCCATAAGAATATTTAAATAATGAAAGATTAGTATCCACAATGTATACCAGTGTTGATATTTAATGATTTATATGGTATCCCCCCCTCGATTACGGTCCAGCATGAGTTCAATAAAGAAAATAATACATGACTGATTATCCTGCTTAAACTACCACAAACCCTCTTCCGAAGATATCAGCACTACCCCCGGGTACTCTAACACACAGGTTTCACAGGCATACACATATGAACAATAGAAAACAGTACACAAGGTTTCACATGATTTATTTCTGTTTTATAACATAACCCCGGTAGTACATCTACAGGTTGTTATATTAAAACTTTGTTCATACACTTGAAGCTGACTGCACTTCAACTAAGAAATCAGAAACTCTTGCCAAGAACACCACAAACTGCACATCTAAGACATAATTTACTGCAAACCACATTATTCTACGCACGTACACACACAATAAAATGTACACATACTTAACTTGTGATGCTAACAAACACTTACTGGAGTACACCCAGCATCTGTATCTACACCTTCACCCTTCACAAGAGTGTCTGCACACATGAAACACAATGCCACCACGCGTGCTACTCCACAGGACGCCACAAAAGTTACAGCGTGCTACTCCCCAGGACGCCACATGAGTTACATCATGAAATGAGTATTGCCACGTTGTCATGATGATGTCTTGGTGGCAAACATAGGCAGTCCTCGAATGTAATCGTCCAGCTTCCTGTGGAATATTTCGCTCTCAATTGGCTTGTCCAGTGCACACAGACGGTTCTTCACAACAAATTCGACGTAAATCTGAAAGACGATCAATCATGACGTTTGTATGTTAGTGCCGTACAAACATTCTATAACAACAGTAGTCTGGTAGTCTTATATTATCAGTTGACAATTTCACAAACTATAAAATTCATAATCACAGTAAGATTCACTGTTAGACAGCATCATTATGCCACAATGATAATCTGATTGATCCAATATGAAGATATACCACTGACAACAATTTCATTTTCAGCAATGTTGCAGTTCTTTTATGTTGTGACTGCGGGTTTAATCACGTGGGGGTTACCAGCATGTCCATGGAATTTTATCTACACCTCATTCATTTTAAGTTGTTTGTTACATTACCATAACTTGTACACAAAATTAATAAATGTATATTTTGATGTTTTAACCATAATGAAAACCATAGTCGATATCTAGCTCTTCTTAGGACAATACTTTTCAAATTTTTGACATTCAAACCCAGGAAACATTTCGAGTACAGGTAACACTGAGATACCGTTTTCCTACCTGGATGTTCTCTATTCAAATAAGTTAAAAAAATCCTGAGAATGTCTCATTTGGGCATAGTCAGTCATACATAGTAGAAGCACCGAAGGAGTATACAGGTGACACTCACGGACTGGTAGATCTCGTGCAGCAGGGCTGTCACATTTGGCGCACTGGCTGCTTCGTTAATGTCTGTGTTCATCACAAACTTGAGGCCTGTCGCCGTCTCGTAGAAGTGAAGCTTGTACTGGTTGGTCCTCAGGTTAAGTAACCCTTCCTTCCTGGAGACACCGGTCAAGGCAACACACGTGTCTCACATGTTGTACTGGGGACTATTTTACTAATGTAGTTAGGAGCTCTTAAATCCGATTTTGCACTTTAAAAAAAATCAATTTTATCCTTAAAAAACGTGGTTCTAGGAAACTGACTGCAATACGTGCTGGTCTGTCACCAAGTGCATAATTAATGTCTGGCTTTTTATTGCTGATGGACAGTGATAGTGGGCCATTTTATATTACAACCTTTTAAATTTTCTGAAAAATATATATCTCAAGTTGTACCTTACTTTTAGTAAGACTAACCTGACTTCTAATTGCTTTAAATATGACTTTCAAATATTCTGACATTGGTTTCCTGATAAACAAGTGCTTGATGACAGAAATTAATGTGTAGTTTATGCAAACATTTCTGAACATATAGCAAACTATTGAAATACGTTTGAATTGCATCAGTGATGTTGTGACTAAACTTGACTAAAGTGTAAAAACTAAAATGTCTGGGCAAAGGATACTGGTCTGTAGGGGACATCCTCGTGATGAATGACTTCAGAGAAAACAACATTCCATACATCAGTTTGAACTCCTACAAAATAAATAGTCCATACATCTGGAACGGGAACATCTTTACATCAATTTGAATACCTATAAAACAACATACTATACAACATGGTTCAGTAAACCCCACTGCATATTCAAACAGAGCACATAATACTTTGGTTTGCTTTAGACTTATTTGGTTATGTGAAGAGAAGGAAAGAAGGGGAAGACATAAGAGTTGGATCCAAAGTGAAAAGGCCAAACAAGTGAGGAAGGTTTTCAAGGCATGACAGATAAAGGAAGAACAGACTCAGGGTAGGAAGAAATGAAAGAGATTCCGCAAGATCTGTTTCCCCGCTCTTGAACTATACAATTAGTAATACTGCCATGTTTAATTCCTATTCAACATCAACATTATCAAATCCTGTTGTTTCATGCAATTCATGAACAATTCCTGGTTACCAGGTGACATAATTTAAACATAGTTATTGGAATGACTCAATTTCAAGCCGGGGTTAGCCCCTCCCATTTCTCCAAGTATATGCCAGTGACATCATCCTAAATAATTCAACCAGAGCAGTGACGTAATTCTCATACAAAACAACTGAATGTGCTTGTTGAAAACAGGCAGTGGCAGACAGCCAGACACACCTCCTCCTTAGCAAGACCTGACTGCCGCGTGCGGTTCCATTCACGATAGTACAGGCATGTACCATTGCGGTCAAATATGTACAAATTGAAGATGGTCATCTGAAAAAGAAAAAGTTAAATTGGTGACTCGGTGTAGACTAAATTAGTAATAGCTATGTCTCATGGACAGTAACAAGTTTTGTTCTCAAACAAAGGTTTTGCCTCATTAGTTAGTAAAAAAATATCTCTGCTGATAGGTGGTGTCTTGTATACGTGGATTATTCAATTATTTGTTTTTAAATTATGGTTTAGAGCAATTTAATGCCGCTGAGTCGATGTAAATAAGTCGATGTTATAGGGTGTAGGAAGCTGGCGCATGCCAGACACATCAGAGCCGCAAAGGCGATGTCTTGCATATGCATTGCAGTCAAAATAAAAAGCTATTAACAATATTTTCTTATACATTTAATTAAGCTTAAAACAAATAAATCTGCGTTATACAGATGTAGCCTAAGTAGCTCACGCCCTGTGACATCCGGAAGTGATGTAGAATGACATTCCGAACACATAAAAAAGGTGGTAAAAACATTCTGCAAATGCCCTAATAATTTAGGCCAGGTAACTGGAAGATTACCCCTTGGGCCAGAGTACCAGACTATGAAAAGGTGGGCGATGTTTGGTAAACGTCAGCCAAAATCAGGGAAACACAACGCATCCAAGGATAGTTCGAGTCTGCCATGTTGCGTCACATTATTGCTGAATTCATACCGAGTAATGATTATTAATACGAAGAATGATTAATTGTACTGTAGTCATACAATACCTTTTTAAACTAGGTTGACACCGCGTTCGCGGCCCGTATTGGTGACTAATTGCGCCCTCTATGGAAATATTTTGAACCAATCGCATTAGACAACGCTTTAGTATCCGAGAGATGGAGACACTGAATACGCATTATCCCTTTACTGGGGACGAGGCGTGTCGGCGTGTACGAATAACCGTGGACTGGAAGTGGAACGTGTGTGAACAGCGACGAGATATGCAAATGTGCATGCATAGTTGTATACGAGCATGCATGCATGCATCTATGTGCTGGCGTCTTTGACTTTGTATGAGCGTACGATAGCTGAATGCCTAAGAACTAAGTCTAAGTTGCATGATCGCATGCACATATGCACGAATGCATGCACGCACGGCATACGCACGTATGCATGCATGTATGCAAATATAATTATATGCATAGCTATGTATACGCACACCCACGTGCACACAAGTGCACACCCACACACGTGCATATACACACACGTGCATATACACATGTGCATATATACGCGTGTATATTATGCACGCATGCGCACACATACACTTTCACATACTTCAATTCCTTGAAGTTCCTTATCAATGTTCATTAACTTAAGAATATGTGATATTGAAAGAATATACTTTTTTGCATACACAAAAAACAGTCCATAATGGAAATGCATTATAGTTAAAGAATATAGTTTTGTTCAGCTTCTAGTGCTCTCTGTTGGGGACATGGGGCTACATTGAAGACTTTACCCCTCAATAATAGTATCCCTTTGTGACATCAAGCTTAATGACCCTGAGAGTGAATTAACTGCACGTAGTACATGAGCCAGATGTCAGCTACCTGGAGGGACTTCAATGTTAAACAAAATGATTTGATCATTCCTCCATTATAAGTAAATATATAATTATATATTCGTATACTCAAAACCTTTTTTAGTCAGAAATCTCCTCTTACTTCATAAGATTTGGTCATAAAGCTGCCATCATTAAAAACTCAGTGAAGTTAGGTGTTGTAGAAACCTATGGTAAGTATAGAGTAGGTGTTCTAGATTACCATGGTAAGTATAGAGTAGGTGTTCTAGATTACCATGGTAAGTATAGAGTAGGTGTTGTAGATTACCATGGTGAGTATAGAGTAGGTGTTCTAGATCACCATGGTAAATATAGAATAGGTGTTCTAGATCACCATGGTAAATATAAAGCAGGTGTTTTATATTACCATGGTAAGTATAGAGTAGGTGTTCTAGATCACCATGGTAAATATAAAGTAGGTGTTCTAGATCACCATGGTAAATATAAAGTAGGTGTTTTATATTACCATGGTAAGTATAGAGTAGGTGTTATAGATCACCATGTTATGTATAGGTGTCGTAGATTACCATGGTAAAAATATCTTGCTATGTATTGCAAAAATTAAGAAGAAACACGTATTTCACGAAATCAAATGAGAACTAAGTAAACACTAGCAGAAGTCGGCTACATCAAACTGGGTGGTCATGGTCTGTTGGATTTGGACATACTGGTAGGGATCCCTATTACTGTCATGAAACAGAAAGAACTGAGTACTAGTGGAGGGGCACCTGCACAGACAAACTCTAGTTGTATGCAAACAATGCTCTGCCATTTGTCAGTTCATAATAAACATACACACGAATGAAGACATTGTGGACTAGATTTTATTTGTCAGCAAATACTGAAAGTTATGTGTACACACTAATACATCAATTGTCACCTGCATGAGTGTTTGGGCATCGAAGGCATGACAAAGCACGCTGGCTTACGATGCCACTCAATCGGGTAGTTCACCTGTGTACAGGTCAAACAAGACCTTGTCAGAGGCAGCATTTGTTGGCACAGACTTACACAGTGGCTTTAAATTGCCCCTAAGTGCTAAGTGTAGTAGCAGGCGTGTTTATTAGGTCTTGTTCAGTGATTACTCTGAATCTCTAGCGATATTAGTGACATGTGAATTTAATTAGAATGAATTATCATGTAACAGGGAGTGTCTTTTGAAACTACAAATTGTCTTCCCTGTATCAGAAGATGCAAGTGAATGACGCAACTTTCATAGATTCTGCTATCTATGTAAATGATCTTACATGAGAAAACAACTCACTGAGAGTTACATCAGCACAAGAACGTGACCATCTCGACAAATGTCCAGTTCTAAGTAAACTGGACAGTTGGAATCTGGTACTTTTGAGGAAGGAAACGTTACCACTGCTTTTAACTACGCGATTATAAACACTTGATTTAACACGTGGCCGCACTTTCACAAATATCCAGATACTATAGCAGTCTACAACAGGCAGTCAACGGCAGATGTCTTGTCTAAGTTTACATCTCTACGCAGAACATGTAACACATCCTTTTCTACGAAGTGTACATTAACACAAGTCGCTAAGTCGTCTCCACGAACGAACACAACAAAACTGCACTTATACAGACACTAGGAACAGGACACCAATCTCCAAATGTCAATATATATTGCTTATGTACACAGTGTCTCCTTGAGAGTGGCCACTTGCTCGAAATGGCAGTGTCGTTTCAACTTGGAAATGTCCAATTCAAGTTGATGTCCAAGGGCGTGGCTCAGTCGCTTCGCTGTCCAACTAGTCAGCGATGTTTGTGTTGTCCAAATATACAGTGATAGCCAGATTCACATGTTATAGTGTGAATATGTAGTCAATCAGACAAGCATGAGCCTGTCTACAGATATACTCTATAATCACAGTTTCAAGTGCTATATAGCCTGCCTGTATTAGTATATGTGGGTGGTCTGGGGTGCTGTACAAGGGGTAGATAGTACATACACACATGGTCCAGTGGTTACTGGTTCCCATGAGTGTCGTCAAATGAAACACGTCCTGAATGGTCAGTACATATGACCAGTGACCACAAACTGACCATGGCATTGCAGGCTGCCCATACATTGCAAACTACTTGTGATGTAGGGTACAAGAAGTGTCACGACAGGAAGTGACAACGTCACAAATGGGACACACACATCTGTACAACAACAAAATGTTGACATAATCTTGCTGCGTGTCACCAGTGACACTGCGATCAGTGACACACACGACAGTCACTGCTGACACTGACACACAACAGTCACCGTCAAAGTCCGACATCTCGAATCATGTCTTTATATTGCACATCTCTCGTTTCCAATCGTTGCACGTCTTCAAATCAGACGCCGCAAACACAGCCGTTTCTGAAGATCCCACCCAGGTGGCAGCACTCAGTGCTTGTCCTCGGTCTTTGTGACATCTGGTGACGAAGACAGTGGCCTCGACGCAGGCGTCGACGCTGTCGTCACAGTTGGACTTGTCTCAGTCGGCTGAGTGGATGTTGCTGTCACGTTCGTCTCTAGCGTCGGTGTCTGTGGTTTTGTTTGACCATCCTGCTGCTGACCGCTACTGCTGCTGCTGGTGCCACGTTGCCGTGACGACAGTGCTTGACCACACACGCGGTGGTGGTTCTCCCAGTCTTTGTGCTGACAGAAGGAGCCACAGTATCGGGCAACATTACACCCGCTGCACGTCTCGCTCGCCTTCCGACCACAGTTCCAACAACTCTGGCAAACACAAAAGGACACATAAATTTCACACAAATTACATATAAAATTCCACCTTTAAAATTGTCAGTAGTAAGAACCAGTTTTTTAACTGCACACAAACCTGTCGCAGATTTGCTTGGTACTTTTGATTTCAAATTCTAAATAAACCTGCTTTGACATATTTATCTATATCAAATTTTAAAGTTTCATTTTGCTATCTACAGAATGAACTTATAAAATAAAAAGAACTCAAAACTACTGGCAAAATGAGAATAGTTGATTTGTTTTACAAAAACGTTTTACGGAATTGTTAGAAAAAGTTATAAAAACAATTTTTTACTGGTAAATGTGAAATTATTATCATTACATTGTATAATGTTGGATGTTTGAATTATTCTTTGTTAATATAATTTTCACTCTATAACTTAGATTAGTATACAAATTTTTTTACGGTTGTGCCATTCATTCATATAATGTTTGCATGAATTATACATATATAATGTAAGAAGGACAAACAATTTACAATGTTTTTAATATGATCGTGAGGTGTATGATGACTACCGGTATCCTTCTTAGGACAATAGAGTGAATTAAACTGAGTTTAACTGAAAAAGTGCAGCACAAAAACACCACCGTAGACCTCACCTCGCTCGAGTCCTCTTGTTGTCCCACCGAGAGAACGGCTTCCGAGTGTGCCTGCTTGCGCACTTCGCTGATGGTGCGGTCCATCTTGAGTCGCTCGGCTGTGATCAGCTCTGCTGCCTTCGCCTCTGCGGCTGCGACGGCTTTCTGTAGCTCTGCCACGGCCTGACGCTTCACTTCATTGACAGCATCCTCTGCAGCAACAGCAGGACAAATGTGACATTGAGTTCAGTAATTCAAGCTACTCGCCAAGTAAATGCAGCTGAGACTCTGATTTAAAAAATGCTACCTCTTTCGTCTTCAATTTTATACTGCTTAAAAATGATAATTCACCATCCTGCAGTTTTCATGAACAAATACAATAAATAAACAAGTTAATCAAATAAATATATAAAGACAATGCAAGTAAGTTATAAAAAGTAGATAAATAATGAAGACTAAAAATGCTACTGTTGGCTAAAGCACTAAATAAATTTGTAAAAATATAGATAAAAAATAAATAATAAAACAAAAACATGCAGTGCATGGTTAAATAAAATGGGCTATTGTTAACTGGCATAAATTGGTTAAATTACTTAAACTATCAAATGTTAACGATTACTAATAGTTACATTTTCTAAATGGAGAAAAAGCATATTTTGTTTTTGATGCAGACTCATCACAGGAATGCCTGTATCAACGTACGGTCAATGTATACTTTTTAAACGACCTCGTAAATGATGACTACACATTGTAGATGTAATGTACATCTCATTAATGGCAATGAGGTGTGGGAATGACAAGTGACAACGACACAAAGTCGAAGAAGTGAACGAATGAATGTGAGCAGACATGCTATACAACTGGACAAGGACGCTAGTAGATTGGGCCTCTACCTGCAGTGCGCTTAACATCGGCAACTCTGTCTTCGGTCTGCCTGAGCGTGCAGGCGACGATGTCGGAGGCGCGAGACTTCATGTCTGGATCGAGGCCCTCCGCGTGCTGTCGTGCCCACATGTTCAAGTCCTCACCCTCCCGTTGACTACGTTCTCGTAGCACCGACAACGCCCTCTTGCACTTGTCCACCATACCCACAATGCAGTGCAGCATCTGCGACACAGACATTTGAGGTGATTACGTACAACTAAATGGATGTGCCCTTGAACAGCGACTAAACAATATATCAATGTTAAAAAGTTGCACAAAATTCACACACGCTATTTTATATCACTGAAATGTGTCACTAACAAAGAACCTCGAAAGGATAAGTGATTTGTTACTTTCTCAAGTCAAGTGAATGTTGTTTACATGAACACAACTTTCTACATTTTGTTTACAACTCATACATACAAGCAGTTTCATCTAGAAATTGATACTAGACAGACAAATTTACTCCAAAAACGTCAGTGTACTCACTTCATTGCTAACTCTCAAAATAACATAACACCATACGTGGGTTGTCTGATGACAGTAAACCTGATGACACTGTAAGTGGTGAAACTAGCTTACAACAGTATATGATAATACTATGACTAATGACACTGCAGCTGGTGACACTATAGCTGATGACAGCATAGCTGATGACACTTACATTTTCTACATATTTCCAGTCATCGTCAATGCGCTCCACATGTTCAAAAGGATGCTCTCCTCTATGGTAATCTGACGACACAGAGGGGGTTTATGTACAACGTAAACATAATACATTCTACTGATGTTGCTGTTTCAGTACTAAGTTGCAACCAAAATAAGCTTCAGTAATTATTGTACATTTTAGCATTGTCATTATTACTCAATAACGTACCAAATGCATAGAACTGTGAGAACTACTAGCGAGTCAATGTAATATCATGTAAATTCACTGTAACGACAGTAACACATTTGTTACGCAGAAAACTGGCATTACCACTACAGGTGTTAAACATAGGTATATTTGTTCTGATTTTTTTTTAAATGTTTAAGCACAATTACTGTAACTATGTCACATATTTGAACCCACTGTAATTTGTGAACACTAACTGTAAATGAAAGTAACACCTTTTAACTCAATGTAATAGTTACATTTCAACTGTAAATGAGTATAAATTACGTTCACTCATTGTAATTATTGTACACTTAACTGTAAACGACTAACTTGCTTGCATTTACTGTGATTGTTGTACACTCTAACTGTAAATGACTGTAACTCGCTTGCACTCACTGTAATTGTTGTAATGTCGCTCTGTCTCCAGTCTCTCTCTCTCCAGTCTCTCTCTCTCCAGTCTCTCGCGCTCGCGTAGTTCACGTGACAGGGAGATGTCCTCCAGTCGGAGTGGGCCCCCGAGGTGGAAGTTGAAGGCAGGGTTGGTGGGACTGATGCGACTGGCGCTGATGGGGCTGAGGGTGTGTGCCCTCTTGGCAGGGTGCATCGGCTCACCGTGGGACTCCAGGCCATTCTCCTTCGGCCTAGTGACACACATACACACTGTTGTCACACACCACACTGACAGTGACTGTCGTCACACTGACAGTGACTGTCGTCACACTGACAGTGACTGTCGTCACACTGACAGTGACTGTCGTCACACTGACAGTGACTGTCGTCACACTCACAGTGACTGTCTTCACACTCACAGTGACTGTCATCACACTCACAGTGACTGTCATCACACTCACAGTGAATGTCATCACACTCACAGTGACTGTCATCACACTCACAGTGACTGTCATCACACTCACAGTGACTGTCATCACACTCACAGTGACTGTCATCACACTCACAGTGACTGTCATCACACTCACATTGACTGTCATCACACTCACAGTGACTGTCATCACACTCACAGTGACTGTCATCACACTCACAGTGACTGTCATCACACTCACAGTGACTGTCATCACACTCACATTGACTGTCATCACACTCACATTGACTGTCATCACACTCACATTGACTGTCATCACACTCACAGTGACTGTCATCACACTCACAGTGACTGTCATCACACTCACATTGACTGTCATCACACTCACAGTGACTGTCATCACACTCACAGTGACTGTCATCACACTCAGTGACTGCCATCACACTCACAGTGACTGTCATCACACTCACAGTGACTGTCATCACACTCACAGTGACTGTCATCACACTCACAGTGACTGTCATCACACTCACATTGACTGTCATCACACTCACATTGACTGTCATCACACTCACATTGACTGTCATCACACTCACAGTGACTGTCATCACACTCACAGTGACTGTCATCACACTCACAGTCATCACACTCACAGTGACTGTCATCACACTCACATTGACTGTCATCACACTCACATTGACTGTCATCACACTCACAGTGACTGTCATCACACTCACATTGACTGTCATCACACTCACAGTGACTGTCGTTACACTCACAGTGACTGTCGTCACACTCACAGTGACTGTCATCACACTCACAGTGACTGTCATCACACTCACATTGACTGTCATCACACTGACAGTGACTGTTGTTACACTCACAGTGACTGTCATCACACTCACAGTGACTGTCATCACACTCACAGTGACTGTCATCACACTGACAGTGACTGTTATCACACTCACAGTGACTGTCATCACACTCACAGTGACTGTCATCACACTGACCAAACCGTCATTAAACCCACACTGACTGTCATCACACTGATCTGACTGGCTCTCATCATACAATACACTGGCATGGATTGTCATGGATTGTCATTACCCCGACATTGTCTGTTATCACATTGACACTGACTGTCACAGCACTGACACTGACTGCTGTCTGTTGTCACACTGACAGTGATGACATTGGTACTGACTGTATTACTCTGACACAAGTTGTGACTGCAAAAGATGGAAGCAGAAAATAGAATGTTAAAATGGCAATAATGACATAAAGTGATATGATGTGACATGAAAGTAGTGACATGACATGACCTGAAGGTAGTGACATGACATGACATGAAGGTAGTGATATGAAATGATACAAAGTGGTTGACATGAAGGAAGAGTGACATTATGGAAGTGGCATGAAGTGACACAGAAGCAAAGGCCCACAGCTTGTGATAATAAAAATAAAAACTTAAATAACAGCACAATGAACATGACAAAACAAAACTGACATAAAGACACGTCACTATCAGTTGACATTGTAACACTGGATTGTCATGCCCACCTGTCGGGTGACTTTCGCTTGCCGTTGTCGTTGAGTTGGGGGTTGACGGAGTCGCGGGGGGTGTGGGCAGGGTCAAAGAGGATGTGTTCGTTGTGGGCGAGGTACTGCTGGGGTGTCTGCTTCGCGAGGCGGGCACAGTGCAACAACTCACGCTGGAGCAGGGGCAGGTTCGCCTGCAACAACACAATGTGGTGACACTTTGTCTCACAATGTCATCCACTGTCACTGTTGATACTGTCACGCATTGTCTCTGGTGATACTGTCACTCATTGTATCTGGTGACACTCACTTACTGTCATTGGTAACACTGTCACTCACTGTCATCGATGACACTGTCACTGGTGACACTATTACCCACTGTCACTGGTGACACTGTCACCCACGGTCACTGGCGACACTGTCACCCACTGTCATTGGTGACACTGTCACTAGTGACCCTGTTACAAACTGTCACCAGTGACACTGTCACCCACTGTCACTGGTGACCCTGTTACCCACTGTCACTGGTTACAGTGTCACTGGTGACACTGTCACGCACTATCTCTGGTGACATTCTACCCATCAGTGAAACAAACTATGACTCAGTTATTAAATAATAATCAGTTTGCACAAGAGTAAACATTATAAACAAATAATTGTTGGAAATTGGAACAAAGATTGTTTAATGGAAATGTCCACAGAACATTTTATTTGTAATGTTTCCACTGTGCAAGTTAGGTTAAGTAGGACAAGTCATTATTAAGATACTTACTATGACAGTTATTATTAAAGTACGATATTCTATGAGACGTCTGTACATTTTAGTTAAATTAGTGAGATTCTGTGGCATCATTGACTACAGTTGACAAGCAATGATTCCGACAGGCCCAAGAGGCCTCGGGGGTTGACGTCACTCACCTTGAGGAAGGGTATGACAAAAGGGCGCAGGGGGAAATTGGTCGCCTCCTGAAGCTTCGCGTGGAAGTCTTCTATTGTCAGCTGTGAGTTCTGAGGAAAACATACAGCACCATTATTACTTGTGTCAACTTGTTTCTTTTATTGCATCTATACTGGGAATCTGGGATGTTACCAGCATGGCCATGTTATATTGATGCCTGGAGTTGGAATTCCACAATTTTCACATTTCTAATTTACTAATAATATTAGTAAAATATTTATTTTATATAGAGTAGTATTCCTGAATGCTCACTATGTTAGAAAAAATACATAAAATACAAATACATAACGTTAAAGTAAAACCTAATAGTTGTGTGCTGTTAAGTATTAACTCCATTCTGCATAACTTATGAGTGGTAACATGTATGAGTTAGTATTCTTGAAAGCTCACCATGTGCTATATATATATATATATATATATATAATATATATATAATATATTATTCAATTTTTGGTCATGACCTATTTTTTTATTCACATTAATGTTATTACCTACTTAATTATTATTTTACTTGTACCTCATACTTGTTTTAATTGTATTTTTATGTATTGTACTTTTTTTTTTAATTTTTTAATTTATATATATATATATATATAATTTTATATAAATAATAATATATATATATATATATATATATATATATATATATATATATATATATATATATATATATAACATAAATATATAATATATTTAATAATAATATAATTAATGTAATTATTAAAATATAATGTTTCTGGTATAAGTGAATATGACCCATTATGCATGGAATAAAATTATATGTAATATAATATTAAAATATAATGTCTTCTGCGTATAAGTGGGAATACTGCATCTGTGGGAAAACAAACACCGTATACTTACAACTAGAGCGAGAACGAGGCTTCGCACTCTCTCCCCGATCTCACCGGGATGTCTGAGCCGAACTGTTGAAGTGTGGTAAGGAAGCGCTTCAACTTGCTCAGTTGCCTCGCCCCGCAGGCAGGGGGCAGCTGCTGCTGCTGGGTCGCCATCTGGCTACTAGGGGGCGCCCCGGGAGCCATCGCAGATGGCGGTGACGGCGTGTGGTTGTGGACGCTACCATGCGGAGAGTGAGCCCCGTTAAGACCTGCAGGTAATCAATGTCGATGTAACAGTGAGAGGAAATACCTGTGAGTGACAAAATCACACTGTGTCAATACCAGGCAGTGTCAATACCAGGCCGTGTCAACATTGTGGTTACACACAATGTAGCAATACACTGACAGTGTCAACATTAGATAGTGCTGTGTCAACGCTGGCTACAGTCTCCACGTCGTATCAGTGTAGTGAGTGGTCAATATTAACAACATTAGTGTGTTATTTCAACCACACACAATTACTACAATAGTACCTTGGGTACTTATGTTGTATTCACATCCGTGGCACTGCTCGGGTGAAATAAGTTCCAGAATTTGCAGGAAAAATACACAGAACATGACAATTACATACACACACTGTTGACTGTACTTAACAGATTTTAAGCGTACATTAAATATCGCCTACAGCTTGTGAATTACTGGGCCTCAGACTATCACGGAGAGAAAGGTAGAACGCATCCACCTGTTTATTTTTCCCACGCTTAAATTGCTTCATTTAGCTGGCCAATGAGAAAAGGGTTGGCTAATTTATACTAGTTGAACGAGTGGTGTGGTTCATGACTGGTGTTACTGTATCTGCAAGTGTGAATGTGTATTTCTAGCCAAACTCAATCCAAACAAATGTTGCAGTGCAGAGGCTACAAATCCTATCTAGTTGAATACTAACTACATTACTCTCCTGACAACTGACTATTTTATTCACCTGTCACATGTCTAGTAATTACTCACCTGTTAACAGATTACTCTACTCATTTGTAAACAGACTTCTCACCTGTCGACTGATTACTCTACTTACCTGTCAACTCTAGTCACCTGTCAACTTACTATTCTCCTCACCTGTCAACCTGACCTGTCTAATGACCTACGACCTGAGTACTGACCTGATGCAGAGCTGCTGGTTGAGGGAGGTCTTGACATGTTGAGGGGAGGTAGACTGGTGACGGGTGACACCGAGGGCATGTGGGTGACAGGTGACAGCAAGGGAGCGGGAGTTGTCAGTTTGCCGTCAGCTGGCGATTCAGGCATAGTACTGAGACGGTAATCTGAAAACACGAGGAAGTGAAATGTCAGAAACAGTCGGGCGTCCCTGCACATCTCTATGTCACAGTGTCCCTGTCACCAGTACATTTATGTCACTGTCATCACAGTGTCACCATCTCAAAGTCCCCAATAACACAATCTCCCCAACGGCACAATGTTCCCAATGATACAATCTCCACAGTAACACAATGTTTCCAATCACACAATGTTCCCAATGATGCAATCTCCCCAGTAACACAATGTTTCCAATCACACAACGTTCCCAATGATGCAATCTCCCCAGTAACACAATGTTTCCAATCACACAACGTTCCCAATGATGCAATCTCCCCAGTAATACAATGTTTCCAATCACACAACGTTCCCAATGATGCAATCTCCCCAGTAACACAATGTTTCCAATCACACAACGTTCCCAATGATGCAATCTCCCCAGTAACACAATGTTTCCAATCACACAACGTTCCCAATGATGCAATCTCCCCAGTAACACAATGTTTCCAATCACACAACGTTCCCAATGATGCAATCTCCCCAGTAACACAATGTTTCCAATCACACAACGTTCCCAATGATGCAATCTCCCCAGTAACACAATGTTTCCAATCACACAACGTTCCCAATGATGCAATCTCCCCAGTAACACAATGTTTCCAATCACACAACGTTCCCAATGATGCAATCTCCCCAGTAACACAATGTTTCCAATCACACAACGTTCCCAATGATGCAATCTCCCCAGTAACACAATGTTTCCAATCACACAACGTTCCCAATGATGCAATCTCCCCAGTAACACAATGTTTCCAATCACACAACGTTCCCAATGATGCAATCTCCCCAGTAACACAATGTGACAGGTGACAGCAAGGGAGCGGGAGTTGTCAGTTTGCCGTCAGCTGGCGATTTCAGGCATAGTACTGAGACGGTCCCAATCTGAAACACGAGGAAGTGAAATGTCAGAAACAGTCGGGTGTCCCTACACATCTCCTGTCACAGTGTCCTGTCACACAGTACATATACTCACAGTAACACAATGTCCAATCACACAACGTTCCCAATGATACAATCTCCCCAGTAACACAATGTTTCCAATCACACAATGTTCCCAATGATACAATCTCCCCAGTAACACAATGTTTCCAATCACACAATGTTCCCAATGATACAATCTCCCCAGTAACACAATGTTTCCAATCACACATGTTCCCAATGATACAATCTCCACAGTAACACAATGTTTCCAATCACACAATGTTCCCAATGATACAATCTCCCCAGTAACACAATGTTTCCAATCACACAATGTTCCCAATGATACAATCTCCCCAGTAACACAATGTTTCCAATCACACATGTTCCCAATGATACAATCTCCCCAGTAACACAATGTTTCCAATCACACATGTTCCAAATGATACAATCTCCCCAGTAACACAATGTTTCCAATCACACATGTTCCAAATGATACAATCTCCACAGTAACACAATGTTTCCAATCACACATGTTCCAAATGATACAATCTCCCCAGTAACACAATGTTTCCAATCACACATGTTCCCAATGATACAATCTCCACAGTAACACAATGTTTCCAATCACACATGTTCCAAATGATACAATCTCCACAGTAACACAATGTTTCCAATCACACATGTTCCAAATGATACAATCTCCCCAGTAACACAATGTTTCCAATCACACATGTTCCAAATGATACAATCTCCACAGTAACACAATGTTTCCAATCACACATGTTCCCAATGATACAATCTCCACAGTAACACAATGTTTCCAATCACACAATGTTCCCAATGATACATCTCCCCAAATGACACCACATTCCTAGTGACACAATGTCCATGCCAACACAATGTCCTTAATAACACAATGTTCACAATGGCCCTATATTTATAATGTCCTTAGTAACACATCTTTCCCATAATCATAATGTCCCTGTCATCACACAATGTCAATTGTCAATTGCTAGTGGTAGCATTCCCCCTTTCGATTATATACACATGCCTGTACCTCCAACCATCATGAACAAAAACGTCAGCTAAATTGTCCACCCTGCCACAGAAACTGTGACTACGCAGAAGGTACCAACTGCACAAGATCAACAGACAAACTTACCTCTCCACATATGCGTTCCAGTAACACTTACGGCTACGCCAGGTATAACCACCGTACTAGACACACAAGTAACACCTGCGCCAGGTATAACCACCGTACTATACACACGCGTACGAGCAACCTGCACCTGGGAAGAACGACTTTTTGGGCTACATCCCCAGCGAGTTCCCAGGATAGTGTGAGCTGTCCCAAATGACAACCAGCGGTACACAGACTCTACAACAACCTAACCAGGTGACACCACACCCTAAAGCCACATACCAGGGCTTAGACTACACAAACACCCTTCTGTGCTGCAGGGAAACCTGGACATTTGTTGACACTGGGGCTCTCAGGCTCCACTGGGCAGGCTCAGATGCCCAGTGTCCCAGGCAGCTAACCACAATTTGTTTAAATCACAACACAAACAAACTCACACTGCCCCGGTAATGAACTCCTGACAGAACGACTGAGACGACTCAACTGTCTTAACCCCAGCCAAGTCTCACTGTCTCGTTGCTTTTTGTATGGGAACTGCTGCATTTAGGCTATCCCAGCCAGACTGACAGACAGACTGGCAGACTGACAGACAGTCGGATAGACAAACATGCAAACTATTTGAAGGAGGTATTCACGGTTGAGCCTTAGAAACCACAAGCTGTAATTTGCCATAGCTGCACTGCTGTTACGTTGCACCTATTTACAGCTCTCACCTGTTGTGTGTTCAGTGGCTAGACTAATAAGTTACAGGTAAAAACCTAAAGGATTCTGGGACACTAATAAAAATGTCCCACAACTACTTGTGTACTGACTTCTTCGTAACCACTGGGGCTGCGGCAGTCATTTAAAATTGGGAATATTCCGTAATTATAACATAAATATTGCATCCTTTATAAAGGGGATGGTTCCATCCTTTATTTTCCCATCCATGTGGAGGTGGAAACCCTTGTAGAAACATTACATAGACAATGTCACAAATGCAGAGCCCTTGAGAGTGATGACACTGCCACATTGTCACGTATGTGACAGGACTGGGACTGGTGTAACCGCTAGCTATCACATAGGTGACAGCACTGGGACTGGTTTAACTGCCAGTTTGTCAAGTAGGTGACAGCACTGTGACTGGCTGCCCACCTGGGGTGGCAGCCTGAAGGCCAACACCTGGCAGGTGTGTTGCACACCTGTGACCAGCTGTCGCTTCCTTCCCCAGCCGACACTTCCTGCCTTCCCCACAGGGCCTCCTCTAGCACCCTCTTCCCTGAGCCGGGCCCACTCCCCTTAGCTCCCACCCAACATCTGGCAAGCCATTGTTTCCCACCACCAAAATTATCGCCCTACACTGGTCTTTGACCTTTTGTACCTTCATGTTCAAAACCCCACATATTCCTATTGCCCAATGGTCTTTTCTACAGAGGGATAGTGGAAATGGGTCTTTTGTCTAACTGTGAGAAAAAAAGTTTATTTTGTATCAAACAAATTAATTTACAATTGAACTCTAACATATGTATTATAGTATCCTAATGTTTTCCTCTAGGCATGAACCTTGTGCATCACATTTTTGGGGATTAATCCATGTCGTCTAGAATATGGCATAAGAACTATTTTTTCTAAAAACTACACCCTATTTCTAGAGTCATTAATACATAAAGAGTTACTGATCTGTTCAGACTACATATAAGTAACTTTGAAATTTAGAGAATCAAGAGAAAAACTTCCAACAAATGCAAAATCCACATGCAATAGACAAAAATAAGTCCAATTTTTCTAGTTCACAACATATTCTATTTGGTTTTACAGACATCTATAACTGTAAGTACAGGTTGTTTTGCAACTTTCAATTAATTAACCTTTATTTTTCACAATTAGACAAATGACAACTGGGCTAAAGACCATTGGGCAAAAGACCATCAGGCCAAAATGTTGCATGCAAACACACACCGCCCAAATATAGACATGTGACACTGGGTGACAGGTGCATGAAGGTGACAATGCCAGGTTGACCGACGACACGACACAGACAGGTGTGGCATTGCGTCACAGCTGACACACCTGCCAAAAGACAGCTGACACAAGGGACATATGACACCTGATGACAATCAGCTGGTGACACCGTCTTGTCACATTGTCTTGTCATGAACAAGACATGGACAGGTGTGGGTGACACAGCTTCCTGTTGGAAGTCATCCTTGTGCTATGGGGATGTCAACTGACGGGATAGGGGTGGGGCGTTGGGGGGTTAGGGTTAGGGGGTTGAGTCATGTCAAAAGTTTCCTGGGAATATATCCAAACATTGGGACTAGGGTTTTTTCTGCAGCTGCTCCTCGCCCTAATCTTTTGAATATGCTTCCTTATAAAAATCTAGTGTTAGACTAGTTGAAAATATTGCTCGATTCCACTGTCATTTAACCCAAATTAGCACTCGGCCGATTTTAACGTGAAGCCTGTGCCTCCTCAAATATTTGATCTACCGGTGGATGTTTTAAAATATTGCGTGTGCCATTTTCTTTGCTCTAGTGCCTTAATTATTCAATTCTCGCAATTGCATATTGTATGCATGTTGTAGAAAATAAAAGTACCTACACATTGATGTCAAAACTGTTGTTGTAACTTTAAAATATGTTGACCATTTCTTGATTGACACTAAGACATTTTGAAATATTTAGTAAACAAATATTTTGTTGCGGTGTAACTTTTTTATGCTTGGCTTTTTACTGCTACAAGTTGGGTTTATTTAAAAGAACATAAAATTATCTACACACTGGTATATAATTTATTATAATATGTTACACATTTTAGCTGTATACATGGCCAACCTCCTTGCTGGAGGACATTTTTAAATGTCCAAAAACAAAAACTATTGCTATTAAATTTGTGAAAACGCAGTAAATATTTTTGAGAACAGAAGTGTCCAAAATAGCCACAATTTAATGTTATATGTCTAGATAGTTGTCTCATTTATTGCATATCTTAATCATTAGATACAACCATGTAAACCAAATTGAAACGCTGTGCTGTATTCACTGACTGGCTATGGCCGACCTGAGGAGATTCGGGCTGACCGCCAAGGCCCGACTTGAGTGCTAATGGGTTAAAAATATACCTTTATAACCTTGCCTGTCCACCATAGCTCCCTGGTGTATCAGTCCATATGTTGACAATCAGAATATTTATCGACTCTGAGAAAGATCAATCGTTTTGTCTTGATGCGTCTCTGAGCTTCATTTCCAAGGATAAAAATTATCTCATTGTTATTACCCTTTAGACTGGTTACTACAACAGTAATAATAATAATAACACAACTAACCAGAACAAATGCACTGTCAATATTATCATGACTACCAACTACAGCTCACAGCTACAGCCAGGGGTTTATGACCTTCTCCACCTTTAACTCAAGGTCACACCATTTTAGTATGCTCATATCATATATTTACCTTCAGTGGTAAATCAGCACGGAAATTGTATAATATATAACCACCTGTACCTATTGTCAGCAAGTACATTGACCTACATCACAGCTCTTAAGTGTCTCTTACTTAAACAATCAGTATTAGTCTAAGCATGTGGAGTTGATTGAGAACAGTCAGAGAAAGCACCAACATCTGTTTGACATTATAAGATACAAGAATAACTCGGTAGATCACTTTACAATATCATGTGTCGTCTTGGCATTTGCATAGTAATATGAGATTACTCATAAACCAGAGCCTGCCCTGCACAGCTCAACATACAGGTGCAGCTTCACTGCTATGGTACATATATTCCATATGACGGACAAACTACCTGTGACACCATATTTCATGTCACAAAAATGCAAGTGACAACAAATCAAAATGCCACTGTAAGTGTAAACAATACAGAAGTTTAAACTGAAGACACAAGGTATATTTGTACTTTATTTGACTGATTGGAAGTAATTAAAGGTCAACAATATACTGTGCATATTAATATAATATTAATCACAGCTCTGAACATCATCAGACCTTATTCATGATAGGTCCACTAAACTGAGGAGGGTGTCTTAATCATAGTAGACTGTGATAACCCCATTCACAGGGGTATGATTATTACTAAGCTGATGCCCCACAACAGATAACAGATGATAGTGACATGACCTTGCCACATGACCTTGCCACACACCACTTTGAAGGTTTTTAACGGTCAAACACACCTGTTTGCAATAGTAACTGTTAATAATTTTACGATTTTGGGCCTGGTTTGCGTACGTAGCTGGGGGCCGCACTGGTCCCTTGGTCCCGCGTACACTGCCTGGAGCGATGCATGCCGAGTATGTGCACGCATGTCGGTGGCATGCGCCGATGTTGGCACAGTCAAAATGAGGTATAAAGTGAACAGAAGGTGTGGACAGCTGTGTCGATTAGACCGGGCAGCCCGTCCCAGCCGCCCACAGACCATCCAGCCCACACGGCTGCCTCCTGCATTAACCAGATGCTGCGGACAGTTACTTGGCTCTACCCCAGCCTAGCCGGCTGTCTGTCCCAGCTGTCCCTGTCTCCAGGCACCGGGGAAGACTACCTTCCTTCTTCCCTCCTTCCACGAAACCCGCACTCCCACTATCTGGCCTACACTCGCACAATCCTCTCGCCACCGATTTAACCACAGATGAATGGCTAAGTAGCCAGACGTGACACGAGGACAGCAGTAACTGACATTTACAGGTAACATGTGATACATCAGCCAGACGGTGACACTGAAGGCGCTGGTGGCCGCTGATATTCAAGCGGCATTCACGGAAGTGAAATCCAAGCCGATCTGGGAGATACGATCGAGTGCTGGGGATAACGACAAAACCAAACCGTGATGTTCCCCTGTCAAGTATGGTGGACTTTGGTCTACATAATCAGAGTATTGTGGTGGTCTGAATGGTTAAAATGGATCAAGGTGACCATTAAGCCACTTCCAGCATACACACATTGACAAAGACCTCTGTACCTTAAAAAAAAAATTGACTGGTAGGAATATAAAATAATTATTTTGTAATAATGGTAATCTTTAAAACAACAAGGTGTAAACTTATGGTGGTAATCACATTCACCCCATGTCTCACTACTGCGTTAGTTAAACCAGACCAGACAGTTGGTTAACTTTCAGGATGGTTTGTCAAGCAGGAAATGAAAACTTGCCTAATAAACACAACTGCCTGTTCAGGTGTAACGTCACTGAGGAGGCCATAATATACTCCAGATCAGTTTGTCATTCTGGAGCCTTGAGATCCTACACAAAGACTACTATTATTATTATGACAAGTGTCATATCTCCAGGCCAGCCCATTCATAGGCGTGTATACACATTACAATAAAACGTACATAGAATCATATAATTTAAAAGAAAACATTCTAAAAACTATATCACTGTAAATTTTAGAATAAAAAATATATCTATATAAATTAAAAAAATTGAAATATATATGTACATATGTATACAAAAAAATTAAGATATAGCATATTGTTTCTAAGATATTAAGACAACTGCGTAAATATAAATAGATAAGGTAAATTAAAAAGTAAAACATTATAATTATTATACAATAAAATAATAATACGGAAATCAAGGGGGAAAAAACGAAAAAAATTGTTATAAAAATATTATTAATTAAAATTAGTTATAAAAATAATATTAATGATTCCTAAAATACATTATCATCAGAGTGTCCGACAGATGGAAATTACAGAATGAATGTCTCACCTTAAATCAACAAATAAATTACGTGTCTTCCTTCTTTCTTGACCATACTGTTTCTTCTGATTTACCATACTATCCACATATTCCTGGGGGGTACACATTGAAACTCTCTTTATGTACCCATGTAGAGGTATGTAGTGACAACACTAATAAAAGTACTCATTACAGTGAGTAGACAGGCTGAAGTGACAGAGGGTGAAGGATAGCTGTCAACATCTCATCTACAACAAACTGCCAAAGTCTCTGTCAATCTCACTCAGACTCACTCAGTTTGTCCACACTACCAAGTAGTCATGAGCACCCCATGTCCCTCTCAGACAGTTGTGTCCAACTGGTCAACAATGACCAACCACTGAGTCACAACCAGTGACCAGTGTCAACTAATTACAGGGCACAGGTCTGCTGGATTAGAATTGTCAGGTGTAATTGAGTGTGGAATCAGCCTGAGTGGTGGATGGCAGTCAATCACTGGCCATTGTGTCAGTGATTAGAGGCCAGCCTCACAGCTGTGTGCTCACCAGAGCGTGACCGACCAGGTGTCTTCCTCCTGTGTTCGCTGGAGCATGACCGGGGCCAGATGTCCTCCCAGAGGGATTCGCTGTGGGGCAGATTCACCCCAGATGTGCACTGGCTGCACTAACATTGTCTACTACAAAGGAACTGGGTCGCCCAGCAGATGTGCACTGGGACTGGGTACCACTTTATCATCAACAAACTTTAATGTACTTCTCTTTGTCACTACACTGCACACATGTTGGCTGGTGTCACATTACACTCTCACTAAATGGTCCTCACTACACTAAATGGTCTGACTCTATCACAGGGTGGTCCTGCTTCTATAATAATGTGGTCCTGACTCTATCACGTGTGGTTCAGGCTCTATTTCTAAGTAGTCCTGTCTCTATCAGAGTGGTCCTGATTCAACTCCTAAATGGCACTGGCTCAATCACAGTAGTCCTTGCTCCATTAGTACAGAGTGCTCCTATCACACAGTGGTCCTGACTCTATTAGTACAGAGTGCTCCTATCACACAGTGGTCCTGACTCTATTAGTACAGAGTGCTCCTATCACACAGTAGTCCTTGCTCCATTAGTACAGAGTGCTCCTATCACACAGTGGTCCTGACTCTATTAGTACAGAGTGCTCCTATCACACAGTGGTCCTGACTCTATTAGTACAGAGTGCTCCTATCACACAGTGGTCCTGACTCTATTAGTACAGAGTGCTCCTATCACACAGTGGTCCTGACTCTATTAGTACAGAGTGCTCCTATCACACAGTGGTCCTGACTCTATTAGTACAGAGTGCTCCTATCACACAGTGGTCCTGACTCTATTAGTACAGAGTGCTCCTATCACACAGTGGTCCTGACTCTATTAGTACAGAGTGCTCCTATCACACAGTGGTCCTGACTCTATTAGTACAGAGTGCTCCTATCACACAGTGGTCCTGACTCTATTAGTACAGAGTGCTCCTATCACACAGTGGTCCTGACTCTATTAGTACAGAGTGCTCCTATCACACAGTGGTCCTGACTCTATTAGTACAGAGTGCTCCTATCACACAGTGGTCCTGACTCTATTAGTACAGAGTGCTCCTATCACACAGTGGTCCTGACTCTACCACTGCAGGCTGATGTCAGGTTCCCCTAGGCTATCACACTGTAACACTAGTCATATTGACATATGTTTCAGCGAAAACAAAATGTCTGTCATAAAGACAGACCCAACTCTAGTGGGGCCACTGTGTCCGGGTGTCATCTTCCCAGGGAAGACTGGGAGCCACTGGGAAGTGTCGGGAGGCAACAGCTGGGGTAGCAGAGGTGATTAGCAGGGCAAACAAGTCTGGCGCCTCTGTCATTCACTCCACATGTGTTTGTGACAGGCGGGAAACTCACACCATCCATACCCACAACAGGTTACAGCTGCTCCCCATCATGTCACCATCCCCACCCCATCATGTCACCCCACCCTACCCCATCATGTCACCCTCCCCCACCTCTACCACACCCCCTCTCTCCACAACTTCACTCACCACCTCATCCACTCTCTCCATCACCTCACCAACTCATACCTCACCCACCCACACATCATCTCACCCCTACACCACTTCACCCACCCCTACACCACCTCACCCACCCCTATACCATCTCATCCATCTCTACACCACCTCATCCACCCCTACACCACCTCATCCACCACCTCATCCACCCCTACACCACCTCATCCACACCTACACCACCTCATCCACCCCTACACCACCTCATCCACCCCTACTCCACCTCACCCACCCCTACACCACCTCACCCACACCTACACCACCTCACCCACCCCTACACCACCTCACCAACCCTACACCACCTCACCCACACCTACACCACCTCACCCACCCCTACACCACCTCACCCACCCCTACACCACCTCACCCACACCTACACCACCTCACCCACACCTACACCACCTCACCCACCCCTACACCACCTCACCCACCCCCTACACCACCTCACCCACCCCTACACCACCTCACCCACCCCTACTCCACCTCACCCACCCTACACCACCTCACCCACCCCTACACCACCTCACCCACCCCTACTCCACCTCACCCACCCCTACACCACCTCACCCACCCTACCCACCTCACCCACCCCTACTCCACCTCACCCACCCCTACACCACCTCACCCACCCTACACCACCTCACCCACCCACCCTACACCACCTCACCCACCCTACACCACCTCACCCACCCCTACACCACCTCCACCCTACACCACCTCACCCACCCCTACTCCACCTCACCCACCCCTACTCCACCTCACCCACCCCTACTCCACCTCACTCACACCTACAAGCGAGTAATGAATGATGTGGGGAAATAAGATATGAAAGATGTAGACGTGTGTGTGCAGTGCACGCATGCATGCATGTGTGCGTGTGTGGGGCCACAGGGCCCGCCAATGCGATCTGTGATTCCGTGTGACAGTGCGGAGGACAGGTGACGCTTACCTTGTCACAAGTAGCTGCCCATCTGTGTTTCTATCTTACCCAGCAGTGCTTACATAACACATGCAATACTCACACACCACAGCTATCAACAAACTAGGCTGAGTTATGTCACTTACAAACTGAACAACTGCGCCATGACAGATACAAATCAGCTGCTTCCGGCTGTCACAAAACACACACAATTTAATATACTCTCCTCCTCACAATTACCTCAATCATGCAGTAATTCATCGCCTGGCTGTCAGTAAATGTCAAATACGTGGAAAAAATGCAGACCTTCAAGCATTGCTTTTCTCTCAAATAAACACCACATTCCCAGTTGCCTGTTATGTAAATAGACTCCTACCCGCAATCATTTCTGCGGAACACGTCTAGGAATTTTGCGTTTTGCAGATTTCCATTTCCTCGTGAGTACTAAGTGAGGAATCTGGTTAACGCAACTGAAAATCAATGTTTCCTTATGCAGGGTGCATCTGCCTTATGCAACCTACAATCAAACTGACATAATTGAGTGGATGATTGACAGCTGTCAGTGCTGAGAAGTAACCTGAGTGGCAATACGATACAGCAGCAGACATTGGCCAGTGGAGACAGTAAACATCGCCTGATGACTGCTGATAACTGTGACAGGGCGGTATAGCCTGGTGATAAAACAGCAGCCAGCTGCCAGGGAAGAAGCTAAATAATTCAACTCCTGGTTTTATGACAAACGGCACCCATGAGCTCTTGGTCAGGCCTATTTGTCTGCCTTATCTATCAATCAAACGGGCAGAATGGGCTCACTGGAAACGTGTAGGCTGTCAGACTGCGTGGTTTTACATGTGTTTCAATCAGTTAATGAACTCCGAGGTTGCGCAGAGCACAGATGCAAGCCTTGAGGCGCTTGCATTGTGTGCATGCCCCACCATTCCTTCAGTGTGTATGGCCCTGGAGATAACACTGGTGCATTGTGGCAGACAGCAGGCTGGCCTCAAGTGCCAGGATGAGACAGCAGCTAAGTGGCCAGCACTGGGGTGGCCCTGACTCTAAGTGCTGTGACTGGCGGTCTCTGATAGCAGGCCATGTGGCTTCTCTTGCACTATCTCTGTCTCTGGCCACCTGCACTTGGTCAGGATTTCTCAACTGTCCATCCAGACCAGTGGTCTCTCTCTCCCTCTACACCAATGAGATCTTCCCAGTCACTGATGGTCTCTCCATGGAAAGCGGTGGTCTCTCCCTCCACACCAATGACATCTCCCCAGTCATTGATGATCTCTCCTTGTACAGCAATGATCTCTCCCTCTACACCAATGAGACCTCCCCAGTCACTGATGATCTCTCCGTGGACAGCAATGGTATCTCCCTCCACACCAATGAGAGCTCCCCTGTCATTGATGGTTTCTCGGTGGACAGCAATGGTCTCTCCCTAAACACCAGACCAACAGTCTCTCCATCCACACCAGACCAACATTCTCTCCCTCCACACCAGACCAACTGTCTCTCCCTCCACACCAGACCAACAGTCTCTCCCTCCACACCAGACCAACATTCTCTCCCTCAACACCAGACCAACAGTCTCTCCCTCCACACCAGACCAACAGTCTCTCCCTCTTCCTCAAATGGTCATTCCCTTCACACCAACTCCCTCTCCCTCACTGCAATTCCATTCAACATTGCCAAACTTAACAAAGATAAACGCACTCTCTATATTGACTAAACTTCCTCCTGCATAGACTCACCTTTAGCCTTTCCACATTAGAATGTAGGGTAGAGGGAGACCAAGAAGAAGATGGGAGCAGGAAAAAGAATGGGAGACAGAGCGGCACATCGGGGGCACATCCGAGATACACTGAACTGAAGGACCACAGAACAACCAGTTCTCTCGACGGTGCCTCTGACATCCTCAGTGAGACGGAGCAGGTTGAGCCAACAGCCTCTGCAGCTGTCCGCAGCAGTAAAACTTTAACTGCGCCTCCCACAGCTGTGAAGACACATTCTGCCATAACCCATGAAACTGTGGGGGCGTGAGTCCCAAGCCTCCTCCCTTCCTTGTCTCCCTGGCCCTCATCCAACTCCCTCATTGCAGCTCCTTCCCATCGAGCGAATCCCCCCAGGAGGATTGGAAAAATGTGTTATGATTAACTGTCAACGTCGCCAGTCGAACTGTTATTGGCCTTGGAAAAACAGCTCCAAGAGTCGGATCTGTTGTAACCAATAAGTTATGCATTGGATGCGGGTAAGAGGCGGGGAAGATGTGCCAGCTGTTCACCCCGTCAGTAAATTCCAAACCTAAGCAGCCAGCGGGAGACAACACCCGTGTATCCATCCCCCTGATTATACGCCTCCCGGAGACCTCCCCGCTGGCCTCTTCCCTGTCCCTTCTCGTTAGTTTGAACCCAACCAGAGGGAAGAGTGGACAGCGGGGAGGAAGTATCCAGTGTGGGGAAATCGTCCGTCCTCCTCCTCCAATGCCAGGCTGACTTTCCCAAGCTCAGCAGGGATATCGAGTTAAAGCAAATCCAGCTGTTAAATTAGTAACTGTAGCTGTTGATGCTGTTCATTTAGAACAGGTGCTGCCAGCAACAAGATACATGTTAAATAAAGGCACTAATTTGATCAGGTCAAAGTCTGCCTGCGTGAGTTGTCTGACAGGTACGTACGTTCAAGGTGCTCACCTTCCCCCACCCGCCACCACCACCAAACACATCAGGTTACAGCAGCCTCCGCAGCTGATCCTCCCTCCCAAGATCATCACTCTAGTCGTTGCTGCTGATCCTCTCTCATGTAACCATTATACTGCTCTCCACAGCTGATCCTCTCTCACATAACCATTACCGGTACACTACTTTCCACAGCTGATCCTCTTTCATATAACCATTACACTACTCTCCACAGCTGATCCTCTTTCATATAACCATTACACTACTCTCCACAGCTGATCCTCTTTCATATAACCATTACACTACTTTCCACAGCTGATCCTCTTTCATATAACCATTACACTACTTTCCACAGCTGATCCTCTTTCATATAACCATTACACTACTCTCCACAGCTGATCCTCTTTCATATAACCATTACACTACTTTCCACAGCTGATCCTCTTTCATATAACCATTACACTACTTTCCACAGCTGATCCTCTTTCATATAACCATTACACTACTTTCCACAGCTGATCCTCTTTCATATAACCATTACACTACTCTCCACAGCCGATCCTCTTTCATATAACCATTACACTACTTTCCACAGCTGATCCTCTCTCATATCACAATCACAGCAGTCTCTACAGCCAAACATCCCTCATGCGACCAGCACACCTGTCTCTGTAGCTGATCCTCTATCCCAGTAATCCCACACGCACAACATCAATCTACACAGCTGATCCTCTCTCATGCAACCATCACAGTAGTCTCTACAGGTGATCCTCTGTCTCTCAACCACGAGAGCCACCTCCACTGCTGATCCTCACTCACACAGCAATCACATTAGTTTCCACAGCTGATCCACGTTCACATAACCATCACAGCAATCTCAACAGCTGATCCTCTCTCACACAACCTTCACAGCAGCCTCCACAGCTGATCCCCAATCTTACGCATCGTACAGTGACTTGTGACATTTTGAACTAGGCCACAAGAAATAAAGATGGCTGTCACTGATAGGTATGTTATAGATTACAGTCACTCTATTGTGTCGTGTTGTTAATGTCTTCCATGGCTGTTGGATCAATGTTTATGTTGGTTTTCTGAATTGGCTCTGTTGAATGCCCCCACATGCTGTTATGTGACAATTTTGTACACCAGCTGACATTATCATACAGAGAGAGATTAAATGATACAGCTAGTGACAACGTTATACAAGAGACGACTGTGCACCACCTGCATTAATGGACAACATTGTACATCCAGTGACAACAGTGTACACCAAAATGTTAATAGTATATGTACGTGAACGTCTAGTTACACCTGTATGTCATACTGCCAACTACAACATTATTCACTGGGTAGCACTGTACACTCAATGACAACATTGTACATCCTGAGTGACAATGTTGTATGTCCAAAGGCAACGTTGTAACCAAATAACAACACTGTATGCAACAACAGTGTACACCAAATGACAAACATGATGTCATACAGCTAATCATCATGCCACGGGCAGAGCATACGCCTGGTATCAACATGGAAACCAATTGCAACATTGTACATCCAGTTACAAATTGTACACAGTGACATTGTACACCAAGGGGTAATGCTGTACAAATTGTACACAGTGACATTGTACATCTAGGGGTAATGCTGTACAAATTGTAGTGATATTGTACATCTAGGGGTAATGCTGTATAAATTGTATACATTGATATTGTACATCAAGGGGCAATGCTGTACAAATTGTATACATTGATATTGTACATCAAGGGGCAATGCTGTACAAATTGTAGTGATATTGTACATCTAGGGGTAATGCTGTATAAATTGTATACATTGATATTGTACATCAAGGGGCAATGCTGTACAAATTGTATACATTGATATTGTACATCAAGGGGTAATGCTGTACAAATTGTAGTGATATTGTACATCTAGGGGTAATGCTGTATAAATTGTATACATTGATATTGTACATCAAGGGGCAATGCTGTACAAATTGTACACAGTGATACTGTACACCAAGGGGTAGTGCTGTACAGCCCGTGACAACATACAACACTGTAACAGGCATCAAAGACGAACACACAGCAATGAAGAAAACACACGGATGGCTTTCAAACAAACAGCTGTTGGAAACATGACCATAACATTTCATATCGGATATAACAAGACCGTAATAAGAGATTTTAACAGCATTTCATTTCGGCTTGCGCCAAGGTAGTAGTCTGACAGAAACGCACCACCCACGTGGCAATGCACAAATATATGACGAAAATGACACTGTGGTTTCATAGAACACACAAACTGCAGCACCTGTACAACATGGACGTCACCAAATGTCAACCATCAGACAGGATTGCAAAGAACAAGTTGGAGACACAGGTGTTTCTCACACTGCACTGCCCCAGGGTCCAACCAGGGTTTACTTGGTGTCTGTGCCTTTGTTCTCAATCACCAGCCATTGCCTGCACATCATTAATTAGGCACAGGCTGCCCGCTTCTAATTTGAGTGATTTCTCTAATGACCTGTTAATGATTAGCAATGAACCTGCTGTCATGGAAGCAATGACAGCAGCTGGACCAGCTGGTGTCCACAGACAGCAAGGTCTGTCATCTAGCTCCACCTCCCAGTGTCAACCACAGACAGCAAGGTCTGTCACCTAGCTCCACCTCCCAGTGTCAACCAGCAAGGTCTATCACCTACCTCCACCTCCCAGTGTCAACCACAGACAACAAGGTCTGTCACCTACCCCCACCTCCCAGTGTCAACCACAGACAACAAGGTCTGTCACCTACCTCCACCTCCCAGTGTCAACCACAGACAACAAGGTCTGTCACCTACCTCCACCTCCCAGTGTCAACCACAGACAGCAAGGTCTGTCACCTACCCCCACCTCCCAGTGTCAACCACAGACAACAAGGTCTGTCACCTACCCCCACCTCCCAGTGTCAACCACAGACAACAAGGTCTGTCACCTACCCCCACCTCCCAGTGTCAACCACAGACAACAAGGTCTGTCACCTACCCCCACCTCCCAGTGTCAACCACAGACAGCAAGGTCTGTCACCTACCCCCACCTCCCAGTGTCAACCACAGACAGCTATGTCTGTCACCTACCTCCCACCTCCCAGTGTCAACCACAGACAACAAGGTCTGTCACCTACCTCCACCTCCCAGTGTCAACCACAGACAACAAGGTCTGTCACCTACCCCCACCTCCCAGTGTCAACCACAGACAACAAGGTCTGTCACCTACCCCCACCTCCCAGTGTCAACCACAGACAACAAGGTCTGTCACCTACCCCCACCTCCCAGTGTCAACCACAGACAGCAAGGTCTGTCACCTACCCCACCTCCCAGTGTCAACCACAGACAACAAGGTCTGTCACCTACCCCACCTCCCAGTGTCAACCACAGACAACAAGGTCTGTCACCTACCCCCACCTCCCAGTGTCAACCACAGACAACAAGGTCTGTCACCTACCCCCACCTCCCAGTGTCAACCACAGACAACAAGGTCTGTCACCTACCCCCACCTCCCAGTGTCAACCACAGACAGCAAGGTCTGTCACCTACCCCACCTCCCAGTGTCAACCACAGACAGCAAGGTCTGTCACCTACCTCCACCTCCCAGTGTCAACCACAGACAACAAGGTCTGTCACCTACCTCCACCTCCCAGTGTCAACCACAGACAACAAGGTCTGTCACCTAGCTCCACCTCCCAGTGTCAAATCATAGACAACAAGGTCTTCACCTACCCCCACCTCCCATGTCAACACAGACAAAGTCTGTCACCTAGCCCCCACCTCCCAGTGTAACCAGGAAGGACAATTTACAGTGTATTGTCATCTACGGCAACCTTCCCAGTATTGTACATCAAAAAGGAAAAGACAAGTGTACTGTACACCTACACCCCACCTACACAGTGCATCAAACCACAGAAAAGCACACGGTGCTTTCAAACAACCTGTTGGAACATGCCAAACAAAAGGAACAACAAGGTAATAAGAGACTAACAGCATTTCTTCCCGGTTCAACCAAGGTAGTAGTCTGACAGCGCACCACCCACGTGGCTCCAAATATAGGTGACACTTTCATAGAACAACAATCTGCAGCACCTCCAAAACCTCCCAAATGTCAACCATAGACAACAAGGTTGGAGACACATTTTCTCCCCCCCTCCCCAGGGCCCAACCAGGGTTTAGTTGGTCTGTCCTTTGTCTAACCCACCACCTCCACATTAATTAGGCAAAAGGCTGCCCGCTTCAAACTTAGTGTTTTCCTAATGACCAAGATAGCAATGAACCTGCTGTCATAAGCTGCCACCTGGCCAGCTGTGTACCACAGACAGCAAGGTCTGTCATCTAGCTCCACCTCCCAGTGTCAACCACAGACAGCAAGGTCTGTCACCTACCTCCACCTCCCAGTGTCAACCACAGACAGCAAGGTCTGTCACCTACCTCCACCTCCCAGTGTCAACCACAGAAAAGCAAGGTCTGTCACCTAGCTCCACCTCCCAGTGTCAACCACAGACAGCAAGGTCTGTCACCTACCCCACCTCCCAGTGTCAACCACAGAAAAGCAAGGTCTGTCACCTACCTCCACCTCCCAGTGTCAACCACAGACAGCAAGGTCTGTCACCTACCCCCACCTCCCAGTGTCAACCACAGAAAAGCAAGGTCTGTCACCTAGCTCCCACCTCCCAGTGTCAACCACAGACAACAAGGTCTGTCACCTACCCCACCTCCCAGTGTAAAACCACAGAAAAGCAAGGTCTGTCACCTACCCCCACCTCCCAGTGTCAACCACAGACAGCAAGGTCTGTCACCTACCCCACCTCCCAGTGTCAACCACAGACAGCAAGGTCTGTCACCTACCTCCACCTCCCAGTGTCAACCACAGACAGCAAGGTCTGTCACCTACCCCCACCTCCCAGTGTCAACCACAGACAGCAAGGTCTGTCACCTACCCACCTCCCAGTGTCAACCACAGAAAAGCAAGGTCTGTCACCTACCCCACCTCCCAGTGTCAAACCACAGACAATAAGGTCTGTCACCTAGCTCCACCTCCCAGTGTCAACCACAGACAACAAGGTCTGTCACCTACCCACACCTCCCAGTGTCAACCACAGACAGCAAGGTCTGTCACCTAGCTCCACCTCCCAGTGTCAACCACAGACAGCAAGGTCTGTCACCTAGCTCCACCTCCCAGTGTCAACCACAGACAGCAAGGTCTGTCACCTACCCCCACCTCCCAGTGTCAACCACAGACAACAAGGTCTGTCACCTACTCACACCTCCCAGTGTCAACCACAGACAGCAAGGTCTGTCACCTACCCCACCTCCCAGTGTCAACCACAGACAACAAGGTCTGTCACCTAGCTCCACCTCCCAGTGTCAACCACAGACAACAAGGTCTGTCACCTACCCCACCTCCCAGTGTCAACCACAGACAGCAAGGTCTGTCACCTAGCTCCACCTCCCAGTGTCAACCACAGACAGCAAGGTCTGTCACCTACCCCCACCTCCCAGTGTCAACCACAGACAACAAGGTCTGTCACCTACCCCACCTCCCAGTGTCAAACCACAGACAACAAGGTCTGTCACCTAGCTCCACCTCCCAGTGTCAACCACAGACAACAAGGTCTGTCACCTACCCCCACCTCCCAGTGTCAACCACAGACAAGCAAGGTCTGTCACCTAGCTCCACCTCCCAGTGTCAACCACAGACAGCAAGGTCTGTCACCTACCCACCTCCCAGTGTCAACCACAGAAAAGCAAGGTCTGTCACCTACCCTCCACCTCCCAGTGTCAACCACAGACAACAAGGTCTGTCACCTACCCACACCTCCCAGTGTCAAACACAGACAACAAGGTCTGTCACCTAGCTCCACCTCCCAGTGTCAACCACAGACAACAAGGTCTGTCACCTACCCCCACCTCCCAGTGTCAACCACAGACAGCAAGGTCTGTCACCTAGCTCCACCTCCCAGTGTCAACCACAGACAACAAGGTCTGTCACCTACCCACACCTCCCAGTGTCAACCACAGACAGCAAGGTCTGTCACCTACTCCACCTCCCAGTGTCAACCACAGACAGCAAGGTCTGTCACCTAGCTCCACCTCCCAGTGTCAAACACAGACAACAAGGTCTGTCACCTACCCCACCTCCCAGTGTCAACCACAGACAACAAGGTCTGTCACCTACCTCCACCTCCCAGTGTCAACCACAGACAGCAAGGTCTGTCACCTACCCCCACCTCCCAGTGTCAACCACAGACAACAAGGTCTGTCACCTAGCTCCACCTCCCAGTGTCAACCACAGACAACAAGGTCTGTCACCTACCCCCACCTCCCAGTGTCAAACACAGACAACAAGGTCTGTCACCTACCCCCACCTCCCAGTGTCAAACACAGACAACAAGGTCTGTCACCTACCCCCACCTCCCAGTGTCAAACACAGACAACAAGGTCTGTCACCTACCCCCACCTCCCAGTGTCAACCACAGACAACAAGGTCTGTCACCTACCCCCACCTCCCAGTGTCAACCACAGACAACAAGGTCTGTCACCTACCCCCACCTCCCAGTGTCAAACACAGACAACAAGGTCTGTCACCTACCCCCACCTCCCAGTGTCAACCACAGACAACAAGGTATGTCACCTACCCCCACCTCCCAGTGTCAACCACAGACAACAAGGTCTGTCACCTACCCCCACCTCCCAGTGTCAACCACAGACAACAAGGTCTGTCACCTAGCTCCACCTCCCAGTGTCAAACCACAGACAACAAGGTCTGTCACCTACCCCCACCTCCCAGTGTCAAACACAGACAACAAGGTCTGTCACCTACCCCTACCTCCCAGTGTCAACCACAGACAGCAAGGTCTGTCACCTACAAGTCAACCACAGGCGCTCTCTGTTCATGGCAATCCAGACAAACCACAAAGCTCACAGGAGACTAATTTCCTGAAGCAACAATGCAAGGGTCGACCAATTCTTATGTCAGATTAAAGATGCACCATCTGAGACTAATATAGCCAGGGACTGACATAGCCAGGGACTCGAAGACATAGCCAGGAACTGAGGCTGATGTAACCACTGTCGGCCAAGAATTGGTTTTCCAGGGTCCAATGTACCATGGTGCGGTGTACCAGGGACCAATGTACCATGGTGCGGTGTACCAGGGACCAATGTACCATGGTGTGGTGTACCATATATTTTATGTACCATAGACTGGTGTACCAGGGACCAATGTACCATGGAGTGGTGTACCAAGGACCAAAAAAATTTTGGGTACCAAAGGGGGCCCAAAAAATGAAAAAATTTCATGGAGTGGTGTTCAAGGGACCAATGTACCATGGAGTGGTGTAACAAGGACCACTGTACCAAAGACCAATTTATCATGGAGTGGTGTTACAGGGACCAATGTTCCATGGAGTGGTGTACCACGGACCAATGTACCAAAGACCAATGTATCATGGAGTGGTGTTCAAGGGACCAATGTTCCATGGAGTGGTGTACCAAGGACCAATGTACCAAAGACCAATGTATCATGGAGTGGTGTTCCAGGGACCAAAGTTCCATGTAGTGGTGTACCAGGGACCAATGTTCCATGGAGTGGTGTACCAGGGACCAATGTTCCATGGAGTGGTGTACCAGGGACCAATGTTCCATGGAGTGGTGTACCAGGGGTACCAGGGGTTCATGTACCAGGATCACATGTACCAATGACTCAAGGACTGACAGCAATAACTGGTGTACCAGAGCTTGCAGTACCAGAGACTGCAACACCACGGCCAGTGGACCGGGGTCCATATTCTATTCTAGAATTTGGACCCTCCTTATAGAATTTGGACCCCCTTTTTTTAAAAAGCTGAACTATTTGCAGTTCATAGATTACAACTAGAATATCACAGCCTTCACTGATAACACTTTTGTAAGAAACACTTTTTTTTTAATTATTTTAGCCACCAGTGTGTGCCATTAAAATATTACTGGAAAATGGACCCCTATAGATTATGGACCTCGGGTCCATTTCCCATGGGGGTTCATATGTATGGCATATATAAGTTATGGACTCCTATAGAATATTGACCCTCTGGGTCAAAATTCTATAGTGGGGTCCATAATGTATAATAGAATATGGACCCCTGGGTTCATATTGTATAGGTAAGATGGACCCGGGATCCATTTTCTACATGACACCGGCAGTGCCAGACGCTGATGAGCAACAGACTCTGTGCCTGATGGAGACAGTGGCCAGGCTGGAGACAGTGGCCAGGCTGGAGACAGTGGCCAGGCTGGAGACAGCGGCCAGGCTGGAGACAGTGGCCAGGCTGGAGACAGTGGCCAGGCTGGAGACAGTGGCCAGGCTGGAGACAGTGTCCAGGCTGGAGACAGCAGCGAGCAGGCCTGAGATGACTCCCAGCCCCATGTGCAACAATAACTGAGTAGCTGCTGTTTCATTTGCGGTGTCTCTGCCAGCCACCTGCTCCTACAGATGATAGCCACAGACAGGGGCCAGACTGTGATTAGACGGGCGCAGACTACATAACACATCCACCTGACAACTCTTTCTTACCAACTAATGAAATCAATTCGACAAAAAGACCAACCCTGCCAGCTCGCGGCCATTTGATGTAAGGGTCTGCAAATGCAATCTCATCATAATTGTGCATGTCGGGAGCCAACAACGCTGTGATTAGACGTCCATAAGGGACCACATGGTGAGAAAAAACATCCACAACGGAAACCCAATGATGAATAGCACAAGACAATGGATGTCTTCCGCTCTGTCTCCTATGACACCCACTGACAGACGTGTCTGCACTCACTGGGCACAAGACAATGTCACCTTGCCAAGACATCTGACGGTCAGATATCTAAAGTTGCTTAAATACATATAACAAATTCACAGATTGGGAGAGACTGGGAAGAGACCGAAGGAGAAACTGAGAGACTTTTTAGAGATGAGACTGGGAGGAGAGACTGGGAGAGAAACTGTGAGACAAATTTAGACATGAGACTGGGAAGAGACTGGAGGAGAAACTGTGAGACCGATTTAGAGATGAGACTGGGAAGAGACTGGGGGAGAAACTGTGAGACAGATTTAGACATGAGACTGGGAGGAGAGACTGGGAAGACACTGGGGGAGAAACTGTGAGACAGATTTAGAGATGAGACTGGGAGGAGAGACTAGGAAGAGACTGGGTTGGGAGTAGGTAGAAACTAGGTAATGGAGAGGCTGGCAAAATAGAGACTGAGAGGGGAGACTGAAAGGGGAGACTAGAAGAGACTGGAGGTTTGAAGGAAAGATGTGAGGGGTGGGGGAGAAGGCTCAGCAGTTGAGAGATAAAAATATAAGAGTCTGGGTGAGACTAGGTGAGACATAAAAACGACGAGACTGGGAGGAGAGTCTAGGAGAGACTGTGAGTAGAGACTGGCAGACAGATGGAGAAACACACAGGAGAGGCAACATAATAACAGATACACTAATATTTATTATCTTAATTTGTGTGCAGTGTTAAAAAATAAAATAAATACATAATAAAAGAGATTGTGATAAGAATCTGGGAGGCAGATGGGAGACACGACCGAAAAAAATTGGGAGTGGAGACTCAGTCAGAGGTGATAATGAATAGACAGAGCTGGATGAGAGACTGGGAGAGACTGTGAGAGAGTGGGAGAGACAGACAGCCACTTGGGAACAGCTGCAGGGACAGATGTGACACAGGTTGACAGCTGGTTGTGTGGTGACTCAGCCAGTCACTCGGCCAGGCAGGTCCACACTCCAGACCAGCTGTCTGGGTCAGGTGGTCCTTTCATCTCCCTCCCTCCCAACATCTGCATGGCCCTGTGCTTGTAGCATCCCATGCGGGTGCTGGCTGCGATAGGAGGGACAGAATGGTACGTCCAGGGTAAACCTTGCAGATACACTGCTTATAACCAGACATGTCCTGAGTGTACTTGTAGTGCCTCGCCTCTGCTGGTCATTTGGAGGCTATTCAGAGCTTACGAGAGCAAGCCTGGACTGACATGGTCTCCTGTGACAGACACACACGCTCACAGTTATATGGATTATAACATTATTTCTCAAAGCTTCATGGCTTCACTAATGACCATGGAGTGATATCACACTGTCTGTCTTAGATATCTTGAGACTGACCATGGAGTGATATCACACTGTCTGTCTTAGATATCTTGACTGACCATGGAGTGATATCAAACTGTCTGTCTTAGATATCTTGAGACAAGTTCTCAAATGTGGATTATCTCTTCATATTTGACCAACATGAATCCCTGACTGCACCTTGCTGATGTGAACAATGCAAACCAGGCCTCACAACTATGACCAGACACTGACCAGACACTGACCTCTAAACTACAAGAACTCAGCCATTAACATACACCATAATAATGAGTGACAAACACACCTTATGACCATACTTTTAACATCAAACCGCAATAAAAATCACAATCCAGTAACAGTGGCAATATTTAGAACCTCAGATCAGTTACCAAAACCACAACCCTGCAAGACTGACCACAATTAGCCTACTACAGACCACAAGCCCTGTTAAGACAAGAGACTGCACCAAGCCCCATTTAAACCAGGTAATCAGTGATCACATCCACGATTATGTCTTACAAGAGGCTTTGCAGCTGGTTACAATAACAACAGAATGAGTTTAATTAGAAGCCACAAGCCTGGTCTGCATTCATTGGCCTTCTCACTTCTTGATGACGCTTTCAACCTTTGCGACCCAGGCCCTACGGGACAGGGCCCTGGGGCCTGGTCAGATGATTAGACCCATATGTTGCTAATGAAACCAAGCAGTGTATCAGGTGCCTGTGTGGATGACGTAGGACGCAGCCATGTCCCCAGATGTCATGTGTCCATGACTGCAGAACACTCACTGTATTTTCTGTGTCATTTCAACTGCTGCTGTTTGTAACTAATTCCCCACGTACAGTGGGAGCTCTCACATAAGGATCTCACAGTTGATATGAGGTAATGTCATACCTGCTTGTAATACACACCTGTAAGTGGAGTCTACTAAGAGGTCTCCAGACAAAGTAGGTGACAAGTATGTGAAATGAACTGGGTGACTTGGACACCACTTGGAATAGGTGACACAAAGTGTCTCTTTTTTACAATGGGAACTTTGGCTTGCATAGTCAATTTGTCATAAACATTCATTTGTTGTTTAGTTATTTGCTGCCTGCCTGCCCATTTAGTAAAACAGCAAACATTTCTATCGGATCAACTACAAAAAATTCACAATTAAAATTAAATTAAACCCTACCAATACATTAGAAGAAATTACGTATTCTGCGTGCATTGCAACATAGAGATAAGAATTACGGATTAAATTCCACGAAACGTCCTGTATCGCTAACATGCCAAATTGAATTAACCAACTTCTGCTGCCCGTAGACTGCATCTAAGCCATAAAAACTAGCCATGTGTCAATGCTATCGTAACTGTATTGATATTGCTCAATTGCGTATTATCACCGACACAATCTACTCCCCCGAACTGATAAGATCACCACAGAGGTGGCTGTTGATAGCACCACAACCAGGGCGAAAGTGAACTAGTGGCGAAGTGCCAACAAACACTGCTCTCATCTCTCTCAACCAAAGTTCTTTTCCACCACAGCAGACCCGGTCATTTTTATTACTTCCGATTCAAAACTAAATCTAATCAATTGAAACTACAACCAGTGGGGGGCCACCGTCATGGAAATACTGTTGAAACTAAATGCAAACAAGCGTGTTTCATCTCGGAAAAGTCATTATTTTGATTGGAACGGAATGCCTGTTTGAGACTAATCAACTACTTGACGTATTTCAGCTGTTGGCAGTTGTGGGAGAAGCTGGCGTTTCTCTCTCTCCGTCTCGCATCACAGGGAGGGAACTCTAGAAGCCCCAGCCGGGGAGAAGGAACTGGTTTCTTCCATGTGGTCACAACAGGGATATATTTTGGGAAGACATAAAGTACACCCCCGGGCAAAAGTGTATTTCCATTCTGGATAGGTTCTTTACTCTGGAGACTAAGGAAGGATGCTTTGTGGAGAGATTCTTTAGTGTATTTCCTCCTACTCATATATCATTTCAGTAAGTGTATGTCCATTGTCCATGCTGAGTTTGGTAGAAAATATTTTTATACAATATTTTCATGAAGCATGAAGACGTGGAAAAGCACTTTGTATACACAGAGACCTACTGAATGAAACGAGAGGCCCTCACTATATCATCTGAATCTATGTCGTCACTGATAGCAACAATGTCACAATATATCTGTTTATTTACAATCTTCTTTAGATGCTCTGCAATTCTCCTATCTGATGATGACTTTCATATCTCACTTACTGTAGTGTTCACGCTTACTGATCCCAGTAAAACATTTGCTGCACCTTTCAACTCAGGTTCATGATGGGTTAAATCCCTGTATTTTTTTTAGAGATATGTAGTGTCAGAATAAATTTGAATTTTATTTAGGATGTTCTACAGATGTTTAGGGTTATTGTTATGACCTGTCAGATTGTAACCTTTTCTCTTAGGTATCAATAAAAATTAATGAATTGCATAATATATCCTCTATTGAAAGAATATAGTTATCTTTAAATGATCCCACTGTTCAGATAGTTTTTTGACAAAATATCTTTAAAACATCGCAGATTTAGGAAATGAAAATTAAACAGGTTGGACAATATTCATTGTTCAAAAGCATAAATTAAATAAATTTGTCTGAATATGAGGATTCTTGTTTTTTATAAACATTTACAATACATACAATTTATAATTTCCCTATTAGGCTCATGTGTATAAACAAATATTTTATAGAATGATCAAATATTACTGTAACATGGCCAACTGTCAGTGACAAAAATGTGACAGGCCAGAATTTCCTGTCACCAAATCTAACCAACCCAGCCGCTAGTTTGACCAAATAATGTCCGGGTCATCATGACCACTTGCAGATGAATTGCAACTGACCACAAACAGTCATTACACCAAATGACCACTCACTTAGCATCATTGCATAACTAAACACACAGAGACCAGTCAATACACTGACCCACATCCAACTGTCACATCAGGCTGGATGACAATGACAGACCAGCGGTCGATTGCGGTGACAAAATACATGCTCCCAGCTGTTACTAAGCACACAGAGACAGTCGTCGGATGGACGAGAACGTGGTACTCACTTGAGAGATCTCGCAGACAAATTAAAGGTTTGCCCTTCTCTGCCATGGGCTGGGGCCCGCCGTGTCCCCGGCGTAGAGACTGCTAGAATCCAGTGAGAACGCTGCTAGTGACAGTGACAGTGACAGTGCTGTTGTTGTGACCCAGTTGTCTCCGGTGCTTCCTACTCGAACAAGACCCACTAGCGTAATGAGCCAGCGCCACAGATGGGCTGCACTAGGCCGGCCCACTGCCTGGCTGGCACAGGTGCACCACTGCTGCCACCATGTGTCAGGTTTCAGATCCACAGCCGGCAGCATAGGCAGGGACTGAGAGAGAGCAGGAGGCTGGACTTCCTGCTTGCTCTGCTCCGTGTGGTCAGCTCTGGCTCAGTGCAGTCACTAGACCAGTGGAGTGTCACCATATGAGTGCAGCGTAACCACACAGTGCAGTGTCACTAGGCCAGTGGAGTGTCACCATTGTGTAAGTGCAGTGTCACAGCACAGTGCAGTATCACTAGCACATGATCACTAGGCCAGTGCAGTGTCACCACATCAGTGTCACTAGACCAGTGCAGTGTCACCATATGAGTGCACTATCACTACATCAGTGCAGTGTCACCACATCAGTGCAGAGTTATTACATCAGTGCAGTGCATAACTCTGTGGTGCAGTGTCATTGCACTGGTGCAGTGTCATTGCACTGGTGCAGTGTCACCACACCGGTGCACTGTCTCTACATCAATGCAGTGTCACCACACCAGTGCAGTGTCACCATACCAGTGCAGTGTCACTATACGTGCACAGTGTCACAACTACACCGGTGTGGTAAATGTCAACAGTGTCAACAATGTCAACAGGAAGACGTCTAAAGAATGACAGTGACATGCATGTTTTAAAGTATTTTTCATAGACAATGAGTTTGGTGACTGATAATAAGACTGATTTAATACTGAACATGTAAACACTTTGTCAAAAATACGGACTAGAGGGATGTAATTGCTGTGTTAAGAAGGACCATGTTGCTGCAATATCATCAAAATTACACCGAAGCGTTACGTCAACCCCCTGTGGATTCAGGACTACTGTGTCTGCCCTGGTGATGTCCTTGCTCTAACTGCAAGATGATGACATCAGAGTTGACGAAGACAAACAGAATACCACTATGCCACACACTTATGACCCAGGATTAAAGGAGCACAGTTGGGCAAAAGACAGCGGTTTGGGGCCATATTAATCTTTCCGCCTTGTCCAGTGAACCGCTGGCGATGCGTTTTTGAGTGCCACGCAGATGGTCAGACCCAGACACGGGGTGTCTCACTCGCCATGATCTCCCCTCCAACAGCTGCCGCACATATATCCTGCTCTCCGCCACGCCCGCCCTCGAATATCTCCGGTAAACATTTCAGAAATTCCACGGAGAGCGAGCGCAGATGTTGGGAGCGGGCCTTGAGTGGTGACTGCTCCCACATCTCTTCCCAGACTCCCCTCCCCCCTCCCCCAGGCCTTCCCTCCGGCCAGATGTGCATCTTCCCCACTAGTAACGTGAATGCAGCAGGCGTTGAGATGGACCTGTTTGTTCTGTGCTTTGAGGCAGTGGGCGAAGGCTGGACCACATTAGGACTGATGGTGACAGTTCGGACTGACCATGACAGTTGGTGCAACATATTCAGCACATACACACACTCACATAGACGCTCACACACTCACACACAACACATGCACATACACTCACATACACACGCACACGCACACGCACACTCGTGCACTCGCGCACTCGCGCACTCGCGCACTCGCGCACTCGCGCACACGCACACACATGCACACACGTCAACAAGAAAGAAGGCAGTGTCTGCCAGGTCTCTGAGTATTTCACTATTCGTGGCACCACTGCCACAGCTGTGCCAATGTGTAACTGAGCTGACAGACGCACGCTTATTTATTCTCTCGTTGGGTTAGAAATGCTGAGAAAGTTCACACCTGACTGCCTATGTCTTACAAGCAGACCACAAGACATATTGCAGACAGCTGACAGGGACTGTGCTGGTCTACCTTGCCTACAACGACCCGACCCAACCACGTAACCGCACGAATCAGACCAGATCCAACTCTGACCGACTCTACCAACACCAGGACATTGTCACCTAAACTTGGTGACAAACTAAAATGACGCCAACGTAAATACTCTACCCGGAAGCACTGAAATCGGTTGAAACTACACGCACGTGCACTCGTGGAATGCGGCGTTATTTCGTGTTACGATAAATGTCTTCGGACAGTTGCTACCTGGTGTTTCACTTCATCTTGGTCCTGTCGAAACCAGCATCGACATCCAACTGATGGAAACGCTTATCTGCAGCCAGGCTGGTAGAGGGCCGGAGGGAGGACTGATGCAATATACCCAACCAGATAACCTGCAGCCATGTGGCTACTTACATACATCTGGGCAGGAGGAATGTCCAAAATTATCCGAGAAAGATTCATGGAATTTTACAGCGCTGGGGAGGTTCTGGGCCATATCCTGACCACCGGTGGATGACTATAAACGTCAACCACAATTAGTGGTGAATTCGAGGGAACTCGTAATTGCTGTTTCACATCGGATCTAGATTAAGTCCTGAGTCGTGATCGTAGCAAACTACACACGCTGTAAATATAGCTAATTGACTGGTGCCTGGAAGAGAAGCACAACAAAGTGTTGTGGACGCGGGCGGCTACTGTAGGATATCTCCATCACCTCTCTTGTAACAACAGAAACTCACATGTGTAAAGTGACATTTGTAGATAACTGTTTTTGTTGTATTCCACTGCAGATAAGGTTTGCCATGATAACTTTGCAGAAATAAAGTCATACCAAATAGACATTACAAAATAACACATCAGTCTGACTCAGTATATATTACTTTAAAGTTCACGTTTAATAACAGTTACACTACTACTACCAGTACTAACTGTAATCAATTACACTACTTTAAAGTATGCAAATTGACACCTCGATGTAATCAGCGAATATCAGCCTTGAATATTTACCATAAAAAGGTTGTCTCTACCCAGAATGCACCAGAACGTTTGCTGAATTGCTCGTACCTCATCCAATTCGCAATCATGTGTGTTGGAACTGTCCAACTTCAAAGGTATCTATGTGTAGACATGCCTGGCTCAACAACAAGTGCCGGCCAACTGAATGATCGGTTCACAGTTTGAACAATTCCAAGGTGCAACCTTCTAATTGCGAGCAATGTTTTTAAGTTAACTAAGCCAAATTTGTCAAACTGTATACATTACATTCAACATACCCGGTAGTTATACTATTAAGAACAATATATTAAAACATGAAGAACAGGCAGGTTTGGCTTAACATAAATAACTGGTGATACTTTTCCCTCTAATCTTACTTCCACCCAACACAGGGACTTTCTTTCCTCTCATTTGATTCTCTTGCACTGTGCCAAGAATATGTGAGGAGAAAGCATTACGCATCGAACTCGACTCCACGGTCGTCTTATGCCTTAGCGAGGAATGAGCATTCTGCGCAATGCTAACACGTGAATTATTCACAGCTCTTATGAAATTATTGCTTTAATTGAAATTCAGCTCAGGTCTGATGGTTGTACGAGACAGTGCGTTCGGCTGACAGTGTGAATTATTCACAACTCTTATGCAAATCATTGCATTAATTGGAATTTAGTGGGAGCGCAGCGGTTGTAGATCAACTAATCAGTGGTATTGATCTGTATCTGATGTTGAGACGCGTGCTTGCGAATACACTCACAACCTCCTTCCTTTCGCCGAACGCACCTAAAAATCTACTTAATTTCTCCCACGATGCACCGTGTCTCAGATAAAGCTTTTTCAATAGCACCTTTTTAAAGATTGGTGATTCTAGATCAGATCTATAAATCAGGCTATATCATGCTTTTATATGAGCTTGCAGGCGTGGACCTACATAACGAATGCCTCGATCGCTGGACCACATCTGCTGCCCACATTGTCATACACGTCACGTCAACAATGTCACATGTCATTGAAATGTCACTTGTCACCGATGACGTCCCCACAAGGCGGCTGCAGCAGCCGTGCAAGATTTGTTGTATCGCACCGAAATTAAATAAATATAGGCTTTTAAAAGTTACATTATCAGTTTTGTCGATTAGGGCTGAATGCGGTGGGCCGTAGCAAATAACCGTGCTAATCTGGAGGCATCTTCTTGAATTGTTACTAATGTGCAGAACAGATGTCGATGGGCCCAGCTGCCACAGTGGAATAAATTGTTTCGTTGGCAACATTGGCCCGCAGAGAAATGTCGTGACACGACAATCTTGAGTCTCTGGCGCGACTGCGAATGCCGCACGCTCCGCGAATATGGCTTTTCCCCTTTTGTCTGGCGAGCTCATCCCTCTCCGTCCCTGATCCCAAGGTGCTACTCCCAGGTGAAGGAGACACATAAACATTGAGGATGGAGGATGGTTATACTGTCTATTCCTGTCACATAGTTGCGGCCCAGTGGTGGGATGTTGTGGTGGCCTTGAGCAAGAAATAAAACCTATGGAGGCAATTTCTGTTCAGAGAAACAAGGAATTGATGTATACAGTGCATTGTAGTTGGCTCAATCACAGCTACATGTGAAGACTTCACCATACTTTGCCTTCTTTATCAGCAATGCTAATAATGGTTAGACGTATGAATTACGCTATGGCAACATGACAACCATTACTATGTACATTTGACTTAACATCTTTCCCTTACATTTTTTTATAAAGATAATTGTCTGAAACCAAAATTATTTCAATGCAAAGCATGTATTCAAGCAGCCATTTTTTGACTGCTTCACAGAATGGCATGTCACATATCATTGAAATGTCAGTGTGTCTTGATGGCCCAACTGTGTTTTGCGAAACAATCTTTTGCCCAATGCAAAATTGGAAACTTTTAGGCAAAAGACTCCAGTTGTGACAAATTCATGATCAATGCATTATGCCAGATGCATTCATACTTATACACATCATATATGTATACGCATACATGCACATACACACATGCACATACGCACAGGCACATACACACACACACACACACACATGTACATACACACATGTACATACATGTGTGTCCCCCACCCCACACATTTGTGACTAAATATATTATATGATTTATATTACACATATAATATTACAATTATTTGTAAGACTTCAAGAATAAATTATTCCAAAACAACCATTGTTATATAACAGTATATAAAGACTGTTTTATCAGTATTACCCTAATGACTGTCTGTCTTTTGACACCTAAAAATTATTAAATTATCCGCTGCCAAAAAAACTGCACAAGATAAGCTTTTTAAAAACAATATACCACTTTAAGTATCTGAATACATAAACAACAGCTGTTCAGTTCAATACATAACATTTTTATTTATAAAATCTGTGTATGTCCCAAAACATAGTGTCTGAATACATAGTCATCATGGTAAAACATATACAAAAATTATAAACACACACACACACACGCGCACACGCGCACACGCGCCACGCGCACACGCGCACACGCGCACACGCGCACACGCGCACACGCGCACACGCGCACACGCGCGCACGTGCGCACGCACGCACGCACACACGCACACACACACGCACACACGCACACACACACACACACAAACAAACAAACAAACAAACAATAGTAAATATTGAATAATTTGTCAATATATTTTCAAAGCATTTTTTATGATTTACTGGAGTCGCACGTAGCGCAATTGCTGGAGCATCCAGACATATAAAAGATTCAGTTTGGTCGCCAAATGCCAGGGAGAAACGGAAGTTATCTATTAGACTTCACAGAGACACAGAAGAATTTTGACAACAAGTAGCTGCAAGTGGATGATCGTGTAACCATCTGTTTGTCCTGCATAACCTTGTGAAATGGCTAAAACGCCTGAATGTTTTCGGCGTAAACATCTCTGCTGAGGGCGCTCGAACATTGCTGTTAATACGAGTCTTGCGAAAGGACAGATGGCGGAATAATCTGCAGAACTGCCAGAGGGACAGATGGACCGGTGCATCAATGGGGGATCTAGTTAGCTCTCTCACTTACTGCCAACACCACAAGGACAAAGGCGTGGACAGACGGACAGACAGACAGATGGACAGACAGACAGATGGGAGAGGGATAGGCACAATGGGTGTTATGTTTCACTTACGACGCTATTAATTCTTAATTTAAATGTCATGGGGTAACTAAATACTTTTTTTAATTATTGCATTATTTATTGCTGGCTATTTAAATAATGGGGCCCGAAACATCTGCGTATACACACTACACACTATATAGTGGGGAGCTTCGGGTTCACACAGTGACAGGTTTCATTACACACAAGTTGGTCCAGTGTGTATTGGAGCCTCACAATATTTAGCCACAGTTGGCCTCTGTGGTTTATAGTTACCTTGCCATTCTGGCAACATTACTGTTACTAACTTGTCCTGCCCAAGGTGCTTCTGTTTGCTCAGACAATGCTCAGTGAGTGCTCAGTCAGACGGCTCCATTTAGAGTTATATGGCTCAGGATTAGGGTTCACATTAAAAGTAGTTAAGTCTAATATTAGGGAAGGATAGCACTTCTTATGGAACTGTAGCGAAATGGTGAAGAAAAAAGCATATTTGTTTGAAATTTAATTTCCACCATACATTTTCGGTGGTCCCATGTTCCAATAACAACCCTTGCCTGTCTGTGCCCATTTAGGATTAGGCAAGTTATTAATAGTTTGTTTTTTGCACTTCTGAGCTTCATGGTTATCATTTTAATTGTATTATCATACAGACTAGTCTAGGTCTATGGATCCAGCTAACACCGGCTGGCATCAGTCAGGGTTAATGTTAACACATTTATCCATTGGGCTACAAAGAACTTAGTCCTTGCGGGGCGTTAGTATGAACAATTGAACATGCCTTCAGAAAGATGGACTGTGCTTTATGCTTTATTGGCACTTTCTCTTGTAAATTGAGACAGTCAGGGAACAATGAACCAAGCCCAGAGTAATTATACACCTGACTAACTCACACTGCCACAGACAATGCACCCAGCGCCCAGGAGGCAGATGTCCCAGTCTGGTAAACTGGGCCCTGCCATTAACCCCACTGATTAATAGTATCACTGATGCAGGCATGTGTCAATTAGCTGGCCCCATGAGGAACAAGCAGATGCAATATTGATAGAGACAAGAGCAGTGCTCCTAATGAGGAGGCAGGTGAGAGAACAGGTGTGAGGGCACCTGGCACACAAAGGTAACACATCCTTGCCAACAATAGCCTGGCATTGCTGCCGGGTCACAGGCAGTCAATCTATTTCAATCGGATCCTCAGACGGATGACAAATCACCACACTTGCTACTCTACTCGGGAAATGTCAATGGACACCTGTGGTTCCTCCTAATTCTCCTCCACAAATGTCTTAAACAATTAGTGTTTTCCAAAAAGGTAATTTGCATTGCTTTTTACTGCTATTTGTTTCTCCTCCACAAATGCAACAAATTGGTATATTGAAAATGGTGTTATTTTAATAACTTAAAGATGGAGATCAGGTAATCGATAATATCACACCTTTTATCAGTTTATGTTTGTGTATAACACTTCTTTGATGGAAAATGTTTGCATATAAAAATATTATCATTTGATAATATATCAATAAAAGTTCTCATTTTCATTGTAAGTGTGGATTTCTAAAATTATAATGATCATAATTGCAATTTTTATCTGATGTTAAATACATTTTCAAATTAAAAGAAAATTAAATCTCACTAAGTCTTGATAACATCAATGAATTTATGGTTATACAGAGGTTACTTAGTTAGTACTGGTAACTCTAACGGTCCAAACAAGCAATCATTTATGGTTATAAAATGAACTTACATGTTGCAGCCTCAATTAACAGTCCAGATTGTCAGTGTTCAATCAACCATGACCTTCTCGTGGTACACAACACAGATGGAGACACTGGTGACAAGAAATATGCAAAAGAAAGCAAATGTTATTCATCAACCAAAAACTGCACCTTAAATTATTGCAGTATTTTGTGTGGTTTTTCAAGTGTCAGTAAATGACATTTTATCTGCTGGAGCGATGTGTGTAAACAGTATCTCAATCATGCCATAATTATCATGTGTTCTATCAAATAAATGTTAGTTGCAGGACACTAATTTCAGCTTAACAACTATGCAAATGTCCTCTTTTTAACAGGGTCTCTTACTAAATATTTGTGGTAAATTAACTTATCTACCCTGGAAGAAATGCAAATGAAGGGAGGAATGAACCCTGTCGGGTTTTTAACGAACCCTTTGGTTGGTCTCCAGTAGGAAGCAACAGGTGTGACATAACAAAACCTACCCACCCTTTGCAGGGTGACAGCAGGGTTTATTTACCCTCATTCCAGGGATAATGCACCCCTCCTGGGTTGCCACAGGGTAATGCAGGGTGACAGGTTTAGGATCAATTGACAGACCCACTATACAGTAGGAGTTGATCTAAGTACTGTGACCTCACTCTGTGACATTCCAGTAAAACACACTTCACATCACATGTGACACTGTCCAAAGACTACCAACTGAAACTTATTTTTCACAAGACTCTGTACAACTAAGTACAGTGTACTGCTTTATAACAACAATAACTATTATATTCAAGAGTCTGAATACTAATACTGTAACATATTTAACTTGTTAGACCACCAGTTTAACAATTATTCGTAGAGCGTTACAATATATTATTTACAGGTATTGACAGAAATACCGAAAGAGACATTTTAACTAAAGGTTTGCAATACAACACTAATAAAAATATTAATACATTATAAATTGATTAAGAGACAGTAATAATTTAGTATATGGTACTAAGATGTCAACTTAAAACAGACATTACTAAACAAATAAAAATATATAAAATCATCATTAAAATATAACAATACTATTGACTATGACCGGTGCATTTTCCGCAACAAATTGCCCGATTATTTTGAATTATGAAGAGAAAGGCCAAACTTTTTGTGGTGATTCCCAGGCTGCGTGGTGGCATTAGAGAAAGGTCACTGTGAGAGAAAGCAAGTTGCTGCAGGAAGGACAGGAGACACAGACTGGAGACCTGCTGGTGACACTGTCAGCATCTGTCAGACTGACAGTCTTAGTGTGTAGTGTGTACTGAGGACAGTGTAAGCACCTGTCAGACTGAGTCTTAGTGTGTACTGAGGCCAATGTAAGCATCTATCAGACTGACAGTCTTAGTGTGTACTGAGGACAGTGTCAGCATCTGTCAGACTGACAGTCTTAGTGTGAACTGAGGACAATGTCAGCATCTGTCAGACTGACAGTCTTAGTGTGTACTGAGGACAGTGTCAGCATCTGTCAGACTGACAGTCTTAGTGTGCACTGAGGACAGTGTCAGCATCTGTCAGACTGACAGTCTTAGTGTGTACTGAGGACAATGTCAGCATCTGTCAGACTGACAGTCTTAGTGTGTACTGAGGATAGTGTCAGCATCTGTAAGACTGACAGTCTTAGTGTGTACTGAGGACAGCATCAGCATCTGTCAGACTGACAGTCTTAGTGTGTGCTGAGGACAGCATCAGCATCTGTCATACTGACAGTCTTATTGTGTACTGAGGACAGCGTCAGCATCTGTCATATTGACATTCTTACTGTGTACTGAGGACAATGTCAGCATCTGTCAGACTGACAGTCTTACTGTGTACTGAGGACAGTGTCAGCATCTGTCAGACTGACAGTCTTAGTGTGTACTGAGAACAGCATCAGCATCTGTCATACTGACAGTCTTACTGTGTACTGAGGACAGTCTGGTGATCAGCCAAATGTCTAATGGTGCTTGTGTGCTGTCAGCACAGGAGTAAGTGGCAGTCAGTACAGGTAGTCTGTGGCAGTCAGCACATGTAGTCTGTGGCAGTCAGCACAGGTAGTATGTGGCAGTCAGCACAGGTAGTCTGTGGCAGTCAGCACAGGTAGTCTGTGGCAGTCAGCACAGGTAGTCTGTGGCAGTCAGCACAGGTAGTCTGTGGCAGTCAGCACAGGTAGTCTGTGGCAGTCAGCACAGGTAGTCTGTGGCAGTCAGCACAGGTGGTCTGTGGCAGTCAGAACAGGTGGTCTGTGGCAGTCAGCACATGTAGTCTGTGGTAGTCAGCACAGGTAGTCTGTGGCAGTCAGCACAAGTAGTCTGTGGCAGTCAGCACATGTAGTCTGTGGCAGTCAGTACAGGTAGTCTGTGGCAGTCAGTACAGGTAGTCTGTGGCAGTCAGTACAGGTAGTCTGTGGCAGTCAGCACAGGTAGTCTGTGGCAGTCAGAACAGGTGGTCTGTGGCAGTCAGCACATGTAGTCTGTGGCAGTCAGCACAGGTAGTCTGTGGCAGTCAGTACAGGTAGTCTGTGGCAGTCAGCACAGGTAGTCTGTGGCAGTCAGTACAGGTGGTCTGTGGCAGTCAGCACAGGTAGTCTGTGGCAGTCAGCACAGGTAGTCTGTGGCAGTCAGCACAGGTGGTCTGTGGCAGTCAGAACAGGTGGTCTGTGGCAGTCAGCACATGTAGTCTGTGGTAGTCAGCACAGGTAGTCTGTGGCAGTCAGCACAGGTAGTCTGTGGCAGTCAGTACAGGTAGTCTGTGGCAGTCAGTACCGGTAGTCTGTGACAGTCAGTACAGGTAGTATGTGGCAGTCAGTACAGGTAGTCTGTGACAGTCAGCACAGGTAGTCTGTGACAGTCAGCACATGTAGTCTGTGGCAGTCAGTACAGGTAGTCTGTGACCGTCAGTACAGGTAGTCTGTGGCAGTCAGCACAGGTAGTCTGTGGCAGTCAGCACAGGTAGTCTGTGGCAGTCAGTACAGGTAGTCTGTGGCAGTCAGTACAGGTAGTCTGTGGCAGTCAGCACAGGTAGTCTGTGACAGTCAGCACAGGTAGTCTGTGACAGTCAGCACAGGTAGTCTGTGACGGTCAGCACAGGTAGTCTGTGACGGTCAGCACAGGTAGTCTGTGGCAGTCAGTACAGGTAGTCTGTGACAGTCAGTAAGGTAGTCTGTGACACAACACACCTGGAGACCTCTAAGATAAAGAATCTTTAATGAAAATTCATCATTAAACAAAATCCATTGCTAAATTCAATCAGTTTTTCAAAATGTAAATATCCATTTCCGTATTACTGAAGATTATTTCCACAACCCACCAGTGACTGTCCCACTGGTGTTGACAGTTCTCCTGTATTCAAGATCACTATTAAAGACAAGATTTTATTTTCAAGTGCAAAATCATGTTTAAGAGCTCTTAACGATGTTTGTGAAATGGTCCCCAAATGCAGAGAGGGCTATGGCCTGGTTGGAAGACAGAAAAAATGGACAAACAACAATAGAAAAATCATTACAAGAAAAAATACTGGAAACAGAACTAACATAAAGGTAACATGTTACTTTGATTATTATTATAACTTTAAACACTGTAAAAGTAACTTCAGGTTACAAAAGTCAGTGACATATACAGACATAATATTACATACAGTAGCTATCTGTATACAGCACTTGACTGATCAATATTATAACTTGCTGTACTGATTTATACTACAAGTACTGTCAAGTAGTATACCCGGTAATCTAAAGAACTTTCATGATTAAAATATACCAACACAGGACTATGTATTGTCTAGTCCTAGGGATGTGAGGAGAACTTGGAGCTCATTGGTAGAAGACTGAATCACAGAGACGATGGTTAGCTTCTATAGGGGAATACAATATTTACACTACCAAATTATAATTACACATTTACACAATATTTATACACTTATAATTAGTACACACAGATGAACTCTGACATAGAAAAAAATCAGAAAGCTGTGCAGACAACACGGAAAGAACAATATATAACAAAGCTCAATGACATCTTAAAAGATTTGTATACTTTGTGGTAAAAGTTCTGAGAAAGAAAGAATTTCTAAGATATTGAGATTCAGCAAATACATAACATTAAAATGTTCCAATTCTAGCAAAAACATATTTTGTTCATGTAGTAAGGTTTATATCTTGATAATAAAAGTCCTTCTTTCTTTCAGCTAGTTTTTACTGTTACTGCCAATGCAATTATTCACTGATCAAGTGGATTAGACTACTGCATGACAATCAAATACTTTGGTCCACTTCCCGTGAATCTAAAGAAACCTGGCATACAGCATCATTGCCTAGTCTACTCTTCACATATGATGTGCCTTTTCATTAGTTCTGTGGCTTTTCAATTTCACATCGAATTATAATCCAGCATATAGACACACCGCAGCCGCACAAGAGTGGCCTGCCTGTGGTCAGACAGTTACATATCCTGCTGGTGTCTCCCGCCAATGAAACCAGAGTAGGCGCCTTGCCATCTTGTGTTGTTCTACACGCTGCTGTTAAACCCCGCCACCTGCTTCTTCTCCCAATCATCTGCTCATCATATCTGCCTGCCACTTGCTGTGAACACCAGGCCGACACAAGCCAGGAGCCTGTGTCAGCCCGGCTGGCTGGCCTGTCAGCTGGCTGGCTGGCAGGACATGTGACAGACTACACAGTACATACACCCAGTGGCTGTCTAACTTACATCACTGGGCCTGTGTCTTCACTCACACAACATGTTGTCATCATTATGAGCACATCCTCATTAGTAGACCTTGTCATCATAGCTATGACCACATCTCTAATGGTGAAGAATGTCATCATAGCTATGACATCTCTAATGGTGAAGAATGTCATCAAAGCTATGACATCTCTAATGGTGAAGAAAGTCATCATAGCTATGATCACATCTCTAATGGTGAAGAATGTCATCATAGCTATGACATCTCTAATGGTGAAGAATGTCATCAAAGCTATGACATCTCTAATGGTGAAGAAGGTCACCATAGCTATGATCACATGGCTAATGGTGAAGAATGTCATCAAAGCTATGACATCTCTAATAGTGAAGAATGTCTAAATAGCTATGATCACATGCCTAATGGTGAAGAAAGTCATCATAGCTATGACATCTCCAATGGTGAAGAATGTCTTCATAGCTATGATCACATGGCTAATGGTGAAGAATGTCATCATAGCTATGACATCTCCAATGGTGAAGAATGTCTTCATAGCTATGATCACATGCCTAATGGTGAAGAAAGTCATCATAGCTATGACATCTCCAATGGTGAAGAATGCCTTCATAGCTATGATCACATGCCTAATGGTGAAGAAAGTCATCATAGCTATGACATCTCCAATGGTGAAGAATGTCTTCATAGCTATGATCACATGGCTAATGGTGAAGAATGTCATCAAAGCTATGACATCTCCAATGGTGAAGAATGTCTTCATAGCTATGATCACATGCCTAATGGTGAAGAAAGTCATCATAGCTATGACATCTCCAATGGTGAAGAATGTCTTCATAGCTATGATCACATGCCTAATGGTGAAGAAAGTCATCATAGCTATGACATCTCCAATGGTGAAGAATGCCTTCATAGCTATGATCACATGCCTAATGGTGAAGAAAGTCATCATAGCTATGACATCTCCAATGGTGAAGAATGTCTTCATAGCTATGATCACATGGCTAATGGTGAAGAATGTCATCAAAGCTATGACATCTCCAATGGTGAAGAATGTCTTCATAGCTATGATCACATGCCTAATGGTGAAGAAAGTCATCATAGCTATGACATCTCCAATGGTGAAGAATGTCTTCATAGCTATGACCACATGGCTAATGGTGAAGAATGTCATCATAGCTATTACTACATATTGACAACCAAAGAATATCATCATAGCTAAGACCATAATTGTATAGCTGATACCAAACAGCTACAAAGGTCAGTGCAGGCTACAGTTCCACTCGAGAAAAAAAAAATACAGCAATGGGCAAGACTCATATTCATTGACAAAACATATTACCATAGCTGTGACAACATCTCCACTGGCAAATAATGTCATCATAACTATATCTATAGCTCTCCTGTGGCAAAGAATGTCATCACAGCAATGAACACATCGCCTCTGGCAAAACATCATCACAGTTATGACATCTTCACCGGTCTAGAATGTCATCACTGCTACTGCCACAACTTCACTAGCAAAAATGTAATCACACCTGTATTTATTACACCTGCAGTGTCAAAGAATGTCACAGATCAAAGATCATATAGAAGTAAGTCTGACTGACATGGAATTCACAGTAACAGAGGATGAAGTTATGCTGCTTTAAGTTTGATCTGGTTGCCCAGTCACACAGTGAATGGTTTCATCCGGTCTACCAATGATAACACTCCTACATGTTCATTAGCATGCACAAATATACAGAAATGTTCCTTTTTCTGGATTGTCAATTATTTTTATCAGTCCCTGACATAACCGATAAAGTGGAGCCAAGCAACTTGAGTGCAGCCAGCCCCCATTCAATGACTCAACCCAGTCTGTCTGAGGGCCCGGCCCGTCTGAGGGCCCTGCACTCACCCAATGTCCAGTCCAGTCCAGTCCAGTCCAGTCCAGTCCAGTCCAGTCCAGTCCAGTCCAGTCCAGTCCAGTCCCCAGTCAGTCCAGTCCAGTCCAGTCCAGTCCAGTCCAGTCCGTCCGTCCGTCCGTCCGTCCGTCCGTCCTCCTCCGTCCTCCTCCGTCCGTCCCTCCGTCCGTCCGTCCGTCCCTCCGTCCGTCCCTCCCTCCCTCCGTCCGTCCCTCCGTCCGTCCCTCCGTCCGTCCCTCCCTCCGTCCGTCCGTCTCCGTCCTCTCCGCTCCGTCCTCCTCGTCCGCTCCTCTCCGTCCGCCTCGCTCCCTCCGTCTCCGTCCGTCCCTCCGTCCGTCCCTCCGTCCGTCCCTCCGTCCGTCCCTCCGTCCGTCCCTCCGTCCGCCGCCTCCGTCTCGCCTCTCCTCCGCCTCGTCCTCCGTCCGCCCCCTCTCCGTCGCCGTCCGTCCCCGCTCCGTTCCGTCCGCCTCCTCGCCCTCCGTCCGTCCGTCCGTCCCTCCGTCCGTCCCTCCCTCCGTCCCGCCCTCCGTCGTCCTCTCCGTCCGTCCTGTCCATCCCTCCGTCCCTCCGTCCGTCCCTCCGTCCGTCCCTCCGTCCGTCCCTCCGTCCGTCCCTCCGTCCGTCCCTCCGTCCGTCCCTCCGTCCGTCCCTCCGTCCGTCCCTCCGTCCGTCCCTCCGTCCGTCTGTCCAGGGAGAGAGGGAAAGACACTGACTAACAATTGCATAGTTGCTGTAGTATATATAATGTGTATGTGCGTGCGTGCGTGTGTGCGTGCGTGCGTGCGTGCGTGCGTGAGTGAGTGAGTGCGTGCATGCGTGCGTGCGTGCATGCGTGCGTGCGTGCGTGTGCGTGCGTGCGTGTGTGTGTGACAGTTAGGCTAACATAAATGTGTCCTAAGGCTACTGTCACTGTAATGGTTACTGTATCTAGTAATAACTTAACTGTCATAAGTTACAATTTCTGTATCCCTGTATCAACAACACTACATACTTTTACAACATCCAGAGAGAGGGGAATGAGGTGGCAGTTTGAGGACATGTCTAAACACATCTTGCCAACTGAGAGATAACTACATTTCACTTCCTTATATACCAGGGACAGTGACTGCCAGAGAAACACAAGTTATTAGTTACGTAGTTATCACAACTGGTGTATGTCTTAGATAAGAGTGTAGGCCGTACCGAGTGGACATTGGTTCACTTTTTAGTTTCCTTTTCTGCCAAACTACACATAATAAATGAGACAGCCACACTACGAGACAGTCAGACATCCATCAAATTACGCCAAAAACATAAATTGCAACATCACTTTCAACAATATTAATGAAAGAAGAAAAATCCATAAGAGGATATCATGGCGACTATTTTTGACTACTACGAATCTGCCATTGAGTTTTCCAATTACTACAAGGAAGGGAGATGACATCATTAGCAGAGTCACTTCCTGGCTTCAGGAGTGAGGAAACTGTTGATGCTGCCACAAGAGCCGCTGTCATCCTGTCTCTGGTAAACATCAAAATCACAATTCATTAAGTGCACACTGCAACATTGCATAACATCCCAGACACTTGAGTGCAGGTAGTTTTTGTAGGGGGCTCACTCTCACAGTGGGGGGTGGAGGTCTGGCTGGCTGTGATTACTGACCCCCTGTGTCACATGTGCAGTCCAGATGTGGGGATGAGGAGCAGATCTCCCACTGGGCACCCAACCTCACCCTGGTGCAGATCCCAGATCTGCCTCCCATCTAGCCATCAATCATTTCACTTAAAGTCACTATCCCATGTCCGACACCCAGCTGAGGATGCCCCCCACATGCTCCTTATTACTCACAGCTGTCCCCTAAGTGCAAACAAACAAGTAGGCTGGAGAATGTATGGCTGAGGAGCAGGGAATGTAGGGCTGAGGAGCAGGGAATGTATGGCTGAGGAGCAGGGAATGTAGGGCTGAGGAGCAGGGAATGTATGGCTGAGGAGCAGGGAATGTAGGGCTGAGGAGCAGGGAATGTATGGCTGAGGAGCAGGGAATGTATGGCTGAGAGCAGGGAATGTATGGCTGAGGAGCAGGGAATGTAGGGCTGAGGAGCAGGGAATGTATGGCTGAGGAGCAGGGAATGTATGGCTGAAGGAGCAGGGAATGTATGGCTGAGGAGCAGGGAATGTAGGGCTGAGGAGCAGGGAATGTATGGCTGAGGAGCAGGGAATGTAGGGCTGAGGAGCAGGGAATGTATGGCTGAGGAGCAGGGAATGTAGGGCTGAGGAGCAGGGAATGTACGGCTGAGGAGCAGGGAATGTATGGCTGAGGAGCAAAGAATGTATGGCTGAGGAGCAGGGAATGTACGGCTTAAGAGCAGAGAATGTATGGCTGAGGAGCAGGTAATGTAGGGCTGAGGAGCAGGTAATGTAGGGCTGAGGAGCAAAGATTGTATGGCTGCTGGAGCAGGGAATGTACGGCTGAAGAGCAGGGAATGTATGGCTGAGGAGCAGGGAATGTACGGCTGAGGAGCAGAGAATGTACGGCTTAAGAGCAGAGAATGTACGGCTGAGGAGCAGGTAATGTAGGGCTGAGGAGCAGGTAATGTAGGGCTGAGGAGCAAAGAATGTATGGCTGAGGAGCAGGGAATGTACGGCTGAGGAGAGCAGGGAATGTATGGCTGAGGAGCAGGGAATGTACGGCTGAGGAGAGGAATGCGGGAGCAGGAATGTACGGCTGAGGAGCAGGGAATGTAGGGCTGAGGAGCAGGGAATGTACTGGAGCAGATGTACGGCTGAGGAGCAGGGAATGTAGGCTGAGGAGCAAGGAATGTACGGCTGAGGAGCAGGAATGTAGGCTGAGAGCAGGAATGTAGGCGAGGAGCAGGAATGTAGGCTGGGAGCAGATGTAGGCTGAGGAGAAATGTATGGCTGAGGAGCAGGGAATGTACGGCTGAGGAGCAGGGAATGTACGGCTGAGGAGCAGGGAATGTACGGCTGAGGAGCAGAGAATGTACGGCTGAGGAGCAGGGAATGTACGGCTGAGGAGCAGGAATGTACGGCTGAGGAGCAGGGAATGTACGGCTGGCAGTGAGCTGGAGAGGAATGTACGGCTGAGGAGCAGGGAATGTAGGGCTGAGGGGGGGGGGGAGCAGGGAATGTATGGCTGAGAAGCAGGGAATGTACGGCTGAGGAGCAAGGAATGTACGGCTGAGGAGCAGGGAATGTACGACTGAGGAGCAAGGAATGTACGGCTGAGGAGCAGGGAGCAGTATGAAAAGTATTCACTGTAAAAACCACTGTGAACTTGTGTGTGTGTATAAGAGAGTATTCACTGTAACAACTACTGTGTATGAAAAGTATTCATTGTGAAAACCACTGTGAACTTGTGGGTGTGTAAGAGAGTCTTCACTGTAACAACCACTGTGGGTGTGATAAAGTGGAGTGGGGCACCCTGCCCACCCTCCCTGGCCTGGACATTAACTTGTCTGTCATAGCACACTTACACTCACTTATGTATCAATCAGAGGGACACTTAAATGTGCATCAGACTCCCCCAGCCACCTGTTTCATCTGCCCCAATTGCCCACTCCGCTGCCAGCCTTCAGGGACTGTCTCCAGGTATAAATAATAAAAAGCAGCACTGAAATGTAATCACAGTGACCTTATAGGGAGTCTTATGTAAACACACATTAGGTGGAGCTGGGAGCAACATTCCTGGGGGAAACTGAAGCTGTAGGTGTCTGGCCAGCAGCACATGGGGCCTCTCACTTGTGAGCCCCTGGCCGGTGCTGATACCTTATCAAGCACTGATAGGCGACACACACCTAGCTTTCACAGAAGTCACATCTACAAAGACCAAGGTGGTTTTTTTGGCCAACAGGTACACCACATGACCCCAGTGGAGGGGGTAGTGCCCCGTAAACATGTCAATCTGAACTCAGGTAATTTGGGCTGACAGAGATATCTGAACTGGCCCTGAAGAGAGAGTTGGCGTACAAGGTGTCAGGCATCAATGGCATCCTGCCAACTAATGCTGAGATGGTAGACTTATGATTCAGGCTCAGGTAGAAAATAATCATCATCATCACCGCCACCATCAACCTCACAATTCCATTCATCATCTTCATCATTTTCATCCAACATCCATCATCTTCACCATTTTCACAGATCATTGTCAGCACAATTATCATCATCATTAACAATAAATTAATTAACTTAATCACTGTCTCCATCACCAACCATCATAACTCTGATGATCATCATCATCCACGTAATCATCATCACCATCAATGATCACATGATCACCATCAGCTTCAACAATATTACAATCACCATTGCGATGACGAGTTTAAAATTCATTAAATTGTGCATGATATATAACAAACGACTACCTTTTAGCATATACAAACGTGTGTATAAGTTTATTATAAACCAGTTATTATTGCTATCAACAGTCACATGAAACCAACTTAATCAACTAACAAAAACAAGTCACTTTTTTCTCTGAGTTATCAACATTGCGAAATCCGACAGACAGTTTGGGGGGGGGCGATCATTGATCAGGAGTTCACATGTCCAGGGGTATTTGTTGTCAATTTGTAGCCACCCTGATTAGACACTAGTGCCTGGAACTGCTTACACACGTGGGTGTGTGTACTGGGGGTGTGTACTGGGTGTTTATCTGTGTGGGCTGACACATCCTGGCCTGTCAACTCACATTGGCTGTGGCACTTATTAGGCAGCTGGGCTAATTGGAGGAGACAACATTAATTGGCTAACACAGGGAGCAAAGCTCCTCTGATGCTCTTTCCTTGCAGGTCACTGCCAGGAATTTTAACAACCCTCCTTGCAGTGAATGACTTGATCAACTGTCTTGTGGTAGATACAGAAACTAGATAGTGGCCACTGGCTACAAGAACCACTGAGCCAGCTGCAGCATTGAGACCTGTGGTCAGACAGTGATTCCCTGTGGCCCCTCTGTAAACTGACCAAGACTCAAGTACTTGGTAAATGGAGTCTGTCTGAAACACTGTGCATTGTGACGCACTGAGTACAGAGATCACTGATGACTAAAGGATCATTGCTGAGTAGGATCCTTGCTAAGACTGAAGGACCATTACTGAGAGGATCATTGTAGGATCATTGTTGAGTCGAAGGACCCTTGCTAAGGCAGTGAGTAAATAAAACTATTTTTGCAGACACTGAGTAAAAGAAAAAGGGTAACTACATAAGTACACGGTAAAGGTATTGCTACTCTGGTTAAAATTAAAAAAATTAACACATATAAAGTACAAAATATATCCCTTGCTCTGTCTTTACTTTAGTATAGCAATAAAACAGGAAATGCTGCAACAATTAACTGACAATGCCAACACGTATCTGCTCATGTTTTGAGGTACATGTAACTACCAATGCAAAGAAATGTAATATATCTCACACTTAACCATACCTAATCACTTTACTAATCTAAATAACATAGCTGCACATCATTATATTTATACACAGCATATGATACATATACATTTCTGTTTACACAAACAGATATCCTTAAATATTTTTTTTTTAATTTTTTTTAATTTTAATAAAAATTACGTTACATTTCAGATGTGACTATTATAACGATATTCACACCACGTCTGACCAAGCCAAGCCAATGCACATAACATTAGAAGACTGTTATGTGAGATGAAATGACCACGAAGCCACCCAAAGACAACAGCTGCTGAAGACAACACAGCCACAGCCGTGTAGCTCACGTGAAATATGTCTGTAAGTACACACCACATATACCTACTGCCTCCGTCGCCAAAGGAAACAATCTGCGGCAGTGAGCAAGAAATAGATGTACGGTGGCTTTGATCCTCCTGACCAGGCCTACTGACTGACAGGCGCGAGTTGTCGGGACACCTACAGTAGAAACTATCTATGAATACGTGCGAGCGCCGCATACCTGCCCCGACCTGTACTTCCTCAAGATATATGAAGTTCGTATTTCACCTTTTTCTGCCGCCAACTTCAGAGAAAGTAGCTGCGCATGTGACCTGGGAAAAATCTGTTTACAAACTAACGGGATTGGTTTTTTTGGTAAATAGCGAAATCAATACCCAGTGGTTTGATGTGGGGTTTATTTAACAGACCACTGGTCTGGACAGGTGCTAGGTCTGTTTTCATACAGACCATTGACCTGTAGATAGACATGATTCACTTGCAGATGTTTGATATAAATCTACATTGTCCTGTATAGACCATTAGTATAAGGATAGTTGAAACGTCTATCCTCACACGGAATAAAATGTAAGTATATTCTCATATAGACCACTGATCTCTATGTAAACAGATGGTTATTCTCACACAGACAGACCACTGATCTACAGACAGATGTGAGGTCTATATTTATGCAGACAAATTGTCTGTAGCCCTTATGCAGACCACTGATCTATAGATCTACAAGTGGTCTATTCTCGCACAGATCATTGATCTACAGGTTTACAGGTTTATTCTCGCACAGACCACTGATCTACAGATAGATGTGATGTCTACTCTCATATAAACCACTACAGTGGTCTATTGATAGATTGTATGTGGACAGGGGTGAAGTATGTTATTACATATAACATTAATTTACAGACAAACATGAGTTCTACTATCCTACAAACTACTGATATGTTACTAGAGCAATTACAAACATTGCTGTCACAGCCTTGTAAACCACAATCAGCTGCAGTTTAACAATTATTTTGGTTCTGTTTAGATTCACACAGATTTTTACAATATGCACGAGAACAAGATTGGTGTGCAATGCAAACACAGACGCATGTATATGACACATTTGTGACGCCGGTGACACTTTTTCTTATATAATACTACTGGAATGACATGTTGAGCTGCTAATAACAATCGCTCCATCTCTGTGCCAGGTGCCGCCACTGACACCATTTACATTTTTATGTGTGTGATTATTTTGAAAGGTGAATTAAACTATTGGACATATGTTTGCCGTCGTATTGATCGGCAGCGACGTTTCAAATCGCCTTATGTTACCGCGGTATGGATTTTGAATGAAATTTCATATCTCTTCATGAAACAACTGTTGCTGATATGAACGCGGCTGTTTCCATGCCAGAAATTATGTTCACAATAGATTAAAACATGGCACATGTGACTTCCGTTCGATGCCCATATAAATCATGTCGTTTCAACTATCTGGCTTTATCCGGCTCTGGTAATATTGACAATTGACAGACAAAAATATATGGCACCAAAGGCTGTTTCACCTTCCCCAACCACAGTTCCAAAAGCAACTAAACAAATTACACTAAACTGTCTGACTAGTGACTGTATTACATGATCAGTGTGTAATCGCACACACTGTTGTAACAACATAACACAGTATGTCACTGCATCTGTGCTCCAGCTGTTTTGTGTAATGTGTTTACTGAAATGATTTTACATAATTTGTGTAATTGTCTGTTTATTTCTTCAGTGTGTTTACTTGTGTAATATATTAACTTCACTGAGGTTAATTTATTTAATCCAGTGAGTTTACTTTCAAGTGTGATATATTTTCTTTAACGCCAAGTTTATTTGAGTGATCTGTTTACTCATGTGAGTTTACTCTTTACCATTTTTACTTGTGTCAAATATTTACTTTATCGAGTTTGTTTGTGTGATCTATTTACTCAAGTGAATTTATTTGTATAATGTTTCACTTCATAAATTTTGTTGTAATATATTTAACACTTTTTGTGAATTGTATTAGATTTCTCTCTACATCAAACAAAACATTAAACTTATATCATGTATACCACCTATCCAACATTCAGAGCTTTTCCCGTCTTGCACTCACTCACTCATGCAAGCACACACACAGCACGCACGCACGCACGCACGCACGCACGCACTCACACACACACACACACACACACACACACACACACAGACACCACCCTCTCCAACAGACTTTTCATTCAAATACCAGTTCCGTGTCTCTTAAGAGCATTCAGCCAATTGCAATTGCTACACAAAAGTTGCTTGTTTTCATAATCCTACCAACGTCAATAGACATGACCTCATTATCCAGCTGAGTGGACAATATCAATTGAGAGTGAACAGTATTGAATGTGAAATTAAAAGTGAAAGGAAAAGCTAAGTTCAAGTGAAATTAAAAGCTAAGTTCATATATCACCAATAACTGCTCAGAGCACTTTCCACTTTACTCCCTGGCAGACCTGTTCAATCAAACACCATCTCAACTTCTCTGGGAAGCATTCAGCTACGCCGCAATTAAAGCATGAAGATTATTCACATACAAATATTCACCAATGCCTACAACAAGATACTCATTCATATCACTGAGTGAACTGATGCAACGTAGAGTGAACAAAATAGCCCAAGGTTCAACACAACAGGATTCGATTCAAGTTCTCTTCAGTTCAGTGCACTAACCTCTGAGCACCCACACAAATTTGAACAGATGCTCACAATGATTTAACATGTGAAAAAAGGTAAAGGTAAGTTTGTATATAGCATAGTATCTAATCCTAAGGACTGCTCAAAGCGCTTTACACTTCAGTTCCCCGGCAGACCTGTTCAACCAGCTCTCACAAATGTGCTTGCATGAACTATCAATAAAACACATTAATGAATATTATTTTGAGATATTTCTATATGACACCAGCAAGCACTAAACACACCCAGTCATTGTCCATGAAAACTCTGCCTTTAATTGGATCAGTGTGCTGTACTTTAATTTCATTTCGACAAGCCCACCTGCACATATCATTGTATATTAATGTTTGTAGTGCATGCCATGCAAACTCAGTGAGATCTTGCAGGGGGAAAATCTATAAACATAGATGGTGGATTATGATTGAAGAAACTAGTAGAATTTTAAAGCATTATATATATATATATATATATATATATTATATATATATATATATATATATATATATATATATATATATATATATATATATGCATACGTGCATGCATATAAAAACACACAAAAACTCATGGTCATTTAGAAAAAATAGTGTTTAATTTTGTAGCCATTCCGTAGGTTTCTACAGATTTAAGACTTGAAACCGTCACATTTAAAAATATCCAGTACATGTCTAGAGCCTCTATGACATTACTGTTCCCTATTAAATGTATCATATTTAAGATCATTCTGTTTTTAGAAAATGTCTTCATTTATTATCAATATACCTTTTATTTTAATAACCATCTTTAGCGAACATAATTATTTATAATTTATTACTATTATTATTTCTAGATTTATGGCACTATATAAATGCTCTTATTAGTATTATTTATAAGCTTTTTATAATTTTGCAGATTTAATCATTTAAAAAAATTATTTTATGGAATCATAAATGCATAATTTCAAGACTTAAATAATGCATTCAAAACTTATTTTATCAATTTAAAACAAAATTAATAATGCTGGTTTTACCCATAACAGAACAAAAACTGATTGTACAAAACAATTAAAAAATAAAAAGAAGATTGTCTTAAGTATATAAATTACTATGAAATGACACATGTACACAAATTCACCCAAAAAAAATCATTTTATTATCTGAAAAATTGCAATAATACATTGTATTTATTTACATATACTTATAATTACAGATTTTTTTAAGTTTCTACATGATTAATAATCAATATAACCCTCAATGAGGGTTTGTGGGATAAAGTGAAGAATCACAACAATTTAATATTATTGCCATTGATATATATTTGAATGCTTCAACGTGGGAATCAACTTGATATACATATATGTATATCAGAAATATATCTTCAATTTCAGAAGAAAACAAAGTGACTGATCTGTGAAAACTCACTATGAATGGACCGGTTGTGAACCTTGCACAGGGCTCCACTGATTATCCTCAGACCTCCAGTGATATATTGCGCTGGTACAGTCGACTCATAAGCATTAATTAATCTAGTCTTACGATCGTGATCACGATCGAATCATCATGAAAGGTAATATCGGTGAGCGTCAGACAATGGTATAAAAGAACAGCGCAGGTGTTTGTCAACGGCTGCGAACTGGAGAGAAAACGTCCACAGGAGGGCTGGTCGCATCTGGCCCAATCTGATGAGTAGCCAGCAGTCCCTAATTAAGGCTGTAATGTAAGATGAAAGACTAATAAGACAACTGACGTGTTGTGTGTGGCCTAGCCGGCATGGGCCCCAGCTGCTGCTTGCCAACATAATATCATTTCACAATCTCTACTCGCTCCCAACACTTGGGAGAGGTCTCTCGCTAAACGTAAACACAACAAAAACCTCCCTGCCTCATCCAGGGCACAGTCCCTGTCCCAATGCACCTGCCCAGGCGAATCCTTCAAAGGTTCGCACCTGTTGTTGTGGATGTCGCCCAAGAGGGTTGTGGGGGTGTGGGAGGGAGGGCGGGCATCAAAGACAGGAGTGATGTCCCTCGCACACACCCGAGGACACCTGCTTCGATCTGCTTCACACACATTTCACAGAAGAGACACTGACTGGGGTAGATTCACACAATCCCGCTGACAACCCCAGCCAGCTGACTGTGAATCATCCTAGATGAGACACAAACAGACCACATCTGCAGACACTTGAAGGCATCAGGGTGCAGAGTATAAGTGGACACTAAGGAATGATAACTCCCGTCTCAGAGATATCTCTCTACTTCAGTTTTACTAAATCTAATGACCACACGAAATGCAGCAATACAACATACACAGGGAGTTCTCTTATGATCTGGAAAACCTCATATTTTTTTAGAGTTATGACATTTCTTTTACAATGACACCACTGTCACATGGCAAGGTAATTTGTTACAAAGTTAAAAACTGTCTCTATTTTGGTTTGTCAGCAATTTTGTATGTTTAGCCCAAACAGATTGCACATTCTAAATGTTTAAAAATAGATACAGACATTTCATTTTTTCATGTTAAAGATGGGAGATCTTTTTTAGAAAGACTCAGGATAAATTCATACTCCCAAGGGAATCATTCCAATATTAAAACAGAAGATAAATGAAAATGATTGATCTCACTAAAGGCTTTACAAAAAGCTGTTTGTATTGAGGAAGTTCAGCAACTCCAGTCTTCAAAGTACCTTCAAGAATACAAAGATCTAAAAAACTATGGAATTTCTTGGAATGCGGTAATACACTTTAGTTCCAGGAAAGTGCATTACGACAAGGCAACAGTTCTAGGAATCACTGTTGCTGAAATTAATGTAATAAAAATCATAGTTATAATATTTCATGACAACATGTAAACATGTTCCACTGGAAAGTATAATATTTATGTGTTCATGTTTATGAGAGAAGGGAGTGATGTGAGATGGGAGTGATGTGAAAGAAGGGAGTGATGTGAGATGGGAGTGATGTGAAAGAAGGGAGTGATGTGAGATTGGAGTGATGTGAGATGGGAGTGATGTGAAAGAAGGGAGTGATGTGAGATGGGAGTGTTGTGAGATGGGAGTGATGTGAAAGAAGGGAGTGATGTGAGATGACAGTGATGTGAAAGAAGGGAGTGATGTGAGATGGGAGTGATGTGAAAGAAGGGAGTGATGTGAGAAGGGAGTGATGTGAAAGAAGGGAGTGATGTGAGATGGGAGTGATGTGAAAGAAGGGAGTGATGTGAGATGGGAGTGATGTGAAAGAAGGGAGTGATGTGAGATGGGAGTGATGAGTGAGGAAAAGAAGGGAGTGATGTGAGATGGGAGTGATGTGAAAGAAGGGAGTGATGTGAGATTGGAGTGATGTGAAAGAAGGGAGTGATGTGAGATGGGAGTGATGTGAAAGAAGGGAGTGATGTGAGATGGGAGTGATGTGAGATGGGAGTGATGTGAAAAAGGGAGTGATGTGAGATGGGAGTGATGTGAAAGAAGGGAGTGATGTGAGATGGGAGTGATGTGAAAGAAGGGAGTGATGTGAGAGGGAGTGAGGGAAAATGAAAGAAGGGAGTGTGTGAGATGGGAGTGATGTGAAAGAAGGGAGTGATGTGAGATGGGAGTGATGTGAAAGAAGGGAGTGATGTGAGATGGGAGTGATGTGAAAGAAGGGAGTGATGTGAGATGGGAGTGATGTGAAAGAAGGGAGTGATGTGAGATGGGAGTGATGTGAAAAGGGTGATGTGAGATGGGAGTGATGTGAAAGAAGGAGTGAGAGATGAGTGATGTGAAAAAGGGAGTGATGTGAGATGGGAGTGATGTGAAAGAAGGGAGTGATGTGAGATGGGAGTGATGTGAAAGAAGGGAGTGATGTGAGATGGGAGTGATGTGAAAGAAGGGAGTGATGTGAGATGGAGTGATGTGAAAGAAGGGAGTGATGTGAGATGGGAGTGATGTGAAAGAAGGGAGTGATGTGAGATGGGAGTGATGTGAAAGAAGGGAGTGATGTGAGATGACAGTGATGTGAAAGAAGGGAGTGATGTGAGATGGGAGTGATGTGAAAGAAGGGAGTGATGTGAGATGGGAGTGATGTGAAAGAAGGGAGTGATGTGAGATGGGAGTGATGTGAAAGAAGGGAGTGATGTGAGATGGGAGTGATGTGAAAGAAGGGAGTGATGTGAGATGGGAGTGATGTGAAAGAAGGGAGTGATGTGAGATGGGAGTGATGTGAAAGAAGGGAGTGATGTGAGATGGGAGTGATGTGAAAAGGGAGTGATGTGAGATGGGAGTGATGTGAAAGAAGGGAGTGATGTGAGATGGGAGTGATGTGAAAAAGGGAGTGATGTGAGATGGGAGTGATTGAAAGAAGGGAGTGATGTGAGATGGGAGTGATGTGAAAGAAGGGAGTGATGTGAGATGGGAGTGATGTGAAAGAAGGGAGTGGTGTGAGATGGGAGTGATGTGAAAAAGGGAGTGATGTGAGATGGGAGTGATGTGAAAGGAGGGAGTGATGTGAGATGGGAGTGATGTGAAAGAAGGGAGTGATGTGAGATGGGAGTGATGTGAAAGAAGGGAGTGATGTGAGATGGGAGTGATGTGAAAGAAGGGAGTGGTGTGAGATGGGAGTGATGTGAAAGAAGGAGTGATGTGAGATGGGAGTGATGTGAAAGAAGGGAGTGATGTGAGATGGGAGTGATGTGAAAGAAGGGAGTGATGTGAGATGGGAGTGATGTGAAAGAAGGGAGTGATGTGAGATGGGAGTGATGTGAAAAAGGGAGTGATGTGAGATGGGAGTGATGTGAAAGAAGGGAGTGATGGAGATGGATGGATGAATGGGAGTGATGTGAAAGAAGGGAGTGATGTGAGATGAGGAGTGATGTGAAAGAAGGGAGTGATGTGAGATGGGAGTGATGTGAAAGAAGGGAGTGATGTGAGATGGGAGTGATGTGAGATGGGAGTGATGTGAAAGAAGGGAGTGATGTGAGATGACAGTGATGTGAAAGAAGGGAGTGATGTGAGGGATGTGAGATGGGAGTGATGTGAAAGAAGGGAGTGATGTGAGATGACAGTGATGTGAAAGAAGGGAGTGATGTGAGATGGGAGTGATGTGAAAGAAGGGAGTGATGTGAGATGGGAGTGATGTGAAAGAAGGGAGTGATGTGAGATGGGAGTGATGTGAAAGAAGGGAGTGATGTGAGATGGGAGTGATGTGAAAGAAGGGAGTGATGTGAGATGGGAGTGATGTGAAAGAAGGGAGTGATGTGAGATGGGAGTGATGTGAAAGAAGGGAGTGATGTGAGATGGGAGTGATGTGAGATGGGAGTGATGTGAGATGGGAGTGATGTGAAAGAAGGGAGTGATGTGAGATGACAGTGATGTGAAAGAAGGGAGTGATGTGAGATGGGAGTGATGTGAAAGAAGGGAGTGATGTGAGATGGGAGTGATGTGAAAGAAGGGAGTGATGTGAGATGGGAGTGATGTGAAGAAGGGAGTGATGTGAGATGGGAGTGATGTGAAAGAAGGGAGTGATGTGAGATGGGACTGATGTGAAAGAAGGGAGTGATGTGAGATGGGAGTGATGTGAAAGAAGGGAGTGATGTGAGATGGGAGTGATGTGATGGAATGATGTCAGAAAATGACATGAGCAGGGAGTGATGTAAACAAGTGGACTGATGTGACAGATGACATGTCAGTGACAGGCTACAGGAGGGATGTGATAGGGAATGACACTGGACAAGGAAGTGACATGTAAGCAGGGATGTGGGATAAGGAGTGATGTGGGACAGGAGTGATGTAGGGGATGGGGTAAATAAGTGGCACTGGCTCCAGTGGTATCAGCGAGTCAATAAACACGACCACCTGGAGGGGCTACAGTTACTCTGGCAGCTGGCAACCCACAACTATTTCAAGTGGCCAAACTTAGCTGCTCCTCGGCTCTGCTCGCTCCGCATGGAGTAGTAATCCAGAACCCCAGAGATGGCCCATACATCAACATGTCCACTTTGGGTTGTACTCGACTTGCACCTTATAACATACTTCCAGAACTCGCTGGCAAATCAGCCTATAAACCTCGGTGATGAATACCGCCATAAACCCACGAGTCATGTGTGAGCAATAAACCTGGTCGGTAAAAACTGGCAGATTTATTGGAAAACATGACGAAATAATTTCGCCAAAGCACAGAGCCGGCCACGAATAAAGAGCGAACTGCTTAGCAAAGAAACGTGACAAATGAGGAATTAGAGGTAGATATTATGTAATAAAAACTATTTCCTGTGGCCGTACAGCAAGTCATGCTAAACATCGTTTATTTTACATCTTGTATGTGTCAGGATGTTCATCAGCACAGTTGGCGAGTGTCAGTCCAAATGTGTAGAGAGAGAAACAGAAGATTTGCACCTGGAACATGTATCTACTAATCCCCGTGGCAAGTGGCAATGAACAGCCAGGAAGGAGAGCAGGAACAGGACAAAATAACAGGACAAATAACAGGACAACGCTGTCTTGGCATTCACCATTCACTGTCTCTGCTTCATTTCACATGGTATGTGGCTAATTACTAATCTACAGGTGGCGTACAACAGTACATACCAATCTACACACAATATATATTTTACACAAAATCATGTCTTGACATTCCAGTGATACATATAATAAGTGTGAGATCTACATGTATACATTATATAATTATAATATGTATGTATTATAATATGTCTGTATGTATGTACATACGTGCGTACGTATGTATGCATGTATATTTATATGATGTATAAGTGTGTGTGTGTGGGGGGGGGTGTGTGTGTATATATTATATGCATTATGTTCATATATAAAACTATGCACCCATATATCATGCAAGAGTTATAATGACGGGATAATTGTCTTGTGAAGAACAGAAAGGACATTTAACATAGCATTATCCACATCCACAGTCCTCACACACATCAACAAATTACCCCATCTCTTCTGTGTCTACCCTGACAGGACCACCCTTTGATCGGGAAATAATCCCTAATGGTAGCATCACCCAGACACCCTACAACCAGGTGGCAGTGTAAGTAAGTAGCCTCAGGGAAGAAGGAGACAGGCGGGAGCATGCCCTGCCCGGGAGCTGGGAGTAGGAGTGAGCGGGAGAGGCTGCCGCCAGCCTTCAACCAGGTGGCCAGATGGTTTCCCTCAAATGGGATCAGCAGCAGCAGGCTGCAGGAGCATCTGGAAGTGATTGGTGCTGGCGTGGAGGCAGCCTGTCTCGACCAGGCCCTGTGCTATCACCAGGCAATGACTGGCGCACGCACACGGGGACAGACTGGCGCCGTCGGTTATGAGGAAAACATGTGCATCTGGTGTGTGGAGCATCCTGAGAGGCCAGCACCGGCTAATGCACATAGCATGTTCAGCCACTGCCCACGTCTGGCTTCTCTCCTGCACCTGCGAGAGCCCCCCTACCCCCTCCAGTTTATCTCCCTCCCCACTCTCCCAAACACGCTTTTGTCTCCAGCCTATCTGCCCTTGCTTATCGCTTTGACATGTTTTCTCCCAAATTGCCCTCTAGTTTGTCCACTCCCTCCCACACTCCCGTGTTTTCCCACTCTCCCCTTTCCTTATCCCGTCTCCTTTCCTTCCAGTCAACACAATAAATAACATCCATATGCTTCCTGCACAAAACAAACAACAAACAACACTTTCTTTACGGTGGGAAGATTAACACTGCCGAGAGAACTGAAACACTAGGGATCACTTCAACCAAAAAAATTTAGGGAAAACATCCCCACAAGAACTAGGATTTAGAAATGACACCCATAAATAAGTCTAGTGTCAAGTGTCACATGATAACATGCGTCACCAATAAGTTATGTAGACTGGAGCCTACAATATGAGTGGAATATCAAATATCTGAGTAATGTTTCTCTGCCAGGATGTGAAGTCTCAAAAGACGTTATTTGTTAGTCAGATTTCCCCCTGAATCTGTAACAAAAAGGAGCACCGCGGTGTCGGTAAATTACAAGAATATTGGCACAAACATAATACTATGTTATGCAATAATACTATGCAGCCTGGGTTCTGACAGCATGACCATTGATTCCTTGGAATAAAAACAATAATATTGGTTATACAGTGTTTTACTGACAGCTGTCAATCAAAGATATTAACAGTAATTTCATGAAAATGATGTATGGTTAGCAAAATTTACTGCTCAATTCTCTGGAAACCTCTAAATCTATACTTTGTTTCGTGGAAATGGAATTTTCAAATGCTTAATAATTATATTGTTACATGTATGACTTATGTTCACAATTCATTTATACAGGAACCTTGCGAATCTGGACACATATTAGGGACAAGTGTGCAAAATGCACACTTATAATGAAGAGTATAATAAATGAATAAAAAAATTAAATTTAAATTATTTAAATTAATAGAAAATGTTGAGGCAATATATACTAAATAGATCAACTTCTGAGTAACTGTTTATATTTTGAAAGTGAAATTAAAATATATTTTACGAGCATTATAAAATAGCTGCACTCTTTTATACTTCTTACTATTGTGTGTTCGTTACAATTTCCACAAATATGAATCTTTTTAACACTAACTACCCAGCTAAATGCAAGAAAGTCAATAATTTACAGCTCGCAAAAACCTGCATTATACTCCATTGTGTAGGCAATTTCATGTCAAACACCTGGATCGTTTGGATGAATGTTTGATGAGTTGAGCTGTTTGATCTCGAGAGTTTACAATAAGCAGTCTTGACAGGTGTGGAACCGCTGTCTTCACACATTTCAAGGTGTTTAACTTAACCCTTGTTTATTTGAGCAAGCCATTAAGTGAAACATCCACATGTTCGTTGTTGCAGGTTGTTTTCAGTTATGGTGTTGGGAAGGAGGTATCAGAGGGGGCTTGCAGGGGACCGGAGCAGCCATTTATCACTCCCAGGGGATCGGGATCACACCCGCGGAGTGAGTGGTTTATTGAAGCAAATTTCTTCCCATTTCATTGCTGCTCCTAATACAGCTATAAAGCCACAGAGGTCATCCCCCGGGGACACCCCCTGTCTTCCCCTTCCACTGGGGAGACTTTGCCCATCTATCAATCTAGCAGGGCTAATGAATGCTGGCCCAAGACCCTGCAGCACTGTCAGCTGGACAGTGGTCAGCTGATGGACATCTGGACAACATCCACTAAGTTGACACTGACCAGACTTAAGGGACTGGTGTCTTCCACGTGAGGCGCAGGCCGGGGAGACACAACCCACATGGCCAAGAGGGGAGACACTGTGTCACTGTGGACTGTCACACCAGACCTCAGTCATCCTGGGAGGGGGGTCACAACAGAAAAATTGAGGGGTGTCACTTGAGAATATTCAGTAGGAGAATGGTGTTTGTATTGTTATTGCACTGACATGTACAAATAGCATTGAGGCTGGCAGAAACATAAAGAGGAGAAACCAAAGCAATAATATAATAACAAAGCAAATTATATTAGTTTACATGGCAGTGAATTGTGATACATTTATACTTGGCCCACTGTTACGATGCAAGTGGCCCGCTGTCACGATGCATTGGCCCGCTGTCACGATGCAGTGGCCCACTGTCATGATGCAGTGGCCCGCTGTCACAATGCAGTGGCCCGCTGTCATGATGAGTGGCCCACTGTCATGATGCAGTGGCCCACTGTCATGATGCAGTGGCCCGCTGTCACAATGCATTGGCCCGCTGTCACGATGCAGTGGCCCACTGTCATGATGCAGTGGCCCCCTAATGGCCTCCTGTCTACAAAGCAATATCCTACAAATCAGAGTGGCTTACAGCCACTATCACTATCATACCACAGAAGGCTGTGGCAGTAAGAAAAAACCCATTATTCACAGCAGCTTCAGCCATGGTCCGATGGACCCAGCAAGCTCTCAGTGTCTCCCAGCCACACAGATAACAGGAGACAACAACTTGTGATGGAGAAGTCTAAATGGTCCCGGGAGGATCACAGAGAATGACAAAGTGGACACAAGAGTGGCAGGATGGTGGCTTGGACTCAGTGATAAAACAAAGAAGACAGTGGCAAGGCTGAAGATTAAAAGTGCCTTTGCCTGTGTGTTCAACTGTGTGTGTTACGTCTGTCAAACTGACAGGGTGGCCTAGCGTGTTCGGGTGTTTCTTTTCTCGTGGGCGGGCGGTGTGGTGCGGTTTGGCAGGTGGTCTACCTGGATGGCTTACACAGCTGAACTGGAGTGATAACCAACGTCTACACGAAGAATTACATACAACCTCCATTGCCACAGAAGAAAAAATAAGTCATTACTGGGATAATTGGGAGCGAAAGCTAAAGACAGTTGATGGCCACAGCGCGGAGGGAGAGGAAGAAGGTCATAACTGACACGGGAGGACCCCATCAAGATGAGAGGGTTGGAAGGAGAACAATATATGTGGGGGGGGTAATATATGTAAGAGAGAGAGGGCAAGGGAGAGAAAGGGAGAGAGGGAGACAGAGGGAGACAGAGATAGAGAGATACACTGTTTTCTTGCTACTTTCTTAATATTTAAATGTATATATATTATATAATTTTACTGAATAAACATGATCAATAAAAGCAGACTTCAAGGGCAGACTACTGCACCATCATCAACATCATCGTAAAATAAATGTCCACGTTTAACAAGACTAATACGCCAACATGTCAAATTTAGACAGTCTGTCACAGCACTACTGATGGGTAATTTTTCTCCACTCACACGGACATCTTGGTAGAGAGACAGCAATGATAGACACTCTACCCCGCCTGTCTGTGCTGCTGGGGAAATGGTCTGGCTAATTGGTGTTCTGTCTAACTAATCCTTCATCAACTTAGAGGCAGACTCATGTCATGTGCCTGATGCAGAAGCAATCTGCCACCAACCACAATGACAGCTGCTCATACACGGTGCCAGTGCCGTATGGGCTGGAAACTGCAGGTCAACTGGGGTATGTACAAAAAGGTGTAAAACAGCATCAGAGAAAATGGAAACGTCGGCACCATGCAGGTGTTGTGTATATTAATAGTATGTGTTTCGTTTTAATTAATTTGGCCTATTTACATACATTTTTACCAGCGATAAAGGCAAACTAAAATGGAGGAAATATAAGTGAGATGATAATCATAATTTATATATATATATATATATATATATATATATATATATATATATATTATATATATATATATATATATTATATATATATATATATATATATATATATATATATATATATATATACAGCTGTATATATAGAAACATATTTGGAAGACTAGAGAAAATAAACAGTTATAAATTAATTTAATATAATAGTTCTGTCAGAGATAGCACTTTCTTAAGTATAAGGTATATAAGTAATAAGATTAATACATAAATAATTTACACATGTTTAGGTCAGCATGATTGTACACTAAAAATTACTTTTTCAAAATATTCTATACTTGACATAAATTACAGTGTCTCAGGATGCATGTGAAATCATAAACTGATTGGAGACATGGCCAAGCTAGCGAGGATGAAGGCTGACCTTCTCTAAAGATAACCTGAAGCTTTATCCCAGTATGGGTAATTTTGGGTACTACTAATAGTGATATCACTCACCATTAGACCACCCATAAGCAACGTATAATGTGCAAACACCTGCAAGTTGGACGTTAGTTAGTAATAAGTAATACAGTTCATTAACCAATGGACTCATAGAAGACTTTGTCTAAAAACTATGCCTGCTGGTAAACTTATATGAAAAACTAGGTACCCATGCCTGCTGACATGCCCAACATCCCACCCCATCCAGTGAGTGCCATTTCACCCTAGCCAGTGACACCTGTGGCACACCCTAGTGGTGTACCCCTGCATAACTCCCCTCCCTCTCACCCTGGCCAGAGATAGTGGCGCACCCAAGTGGCTGGTTTTGGGGTACACAGTTCAGTGAATATGTACCGGGGTACTTACATACTCAGATGGCTGTCATGGTCAAACTGTAATAGGCTCGCAGTGTGCAAAGTTGAATGCTGTGATTGGTCAATGCTCTGATGTTACATACCTATCGAAAAGAAGAACTGGAATCAAATTTGTTTACCAAAAATTATACAGGTGATAATATCCGAAATAATATAATAATAATGGTCAGGTGATTCCCGTTAATTCCGTCACTGAAAGGTCACTGTTGGAACACCCAGGAGTAATTCTGAAAACTTCAGTGTAATTAAAACATAACCTATGCTTATATCAATCACCTGAATACATTATTAGACCAATAACATATTAGCTACTTATGGATTAATACTATAATCTCAAGCAAATTTAAACACAAACAAATTTTAGAACTTGGAAAAACTGAATACTTCATGCAATTAAAACAATCTCTATACTTATAGCAATCATCTGAATATATTATTAGACATTAAAACATCAGCTACATATGGAATAATAATTTTGTCTCAGATTAGCAACCTAACTGAAACGCAAACATATTTTAGAACATGAAAAAGTAATTACGTACACAAAGTTCAAACTTATGTATGTATATTGCCCATGATTCAACCCTTTTCCCCACAATTCAGACTGTTGGACTTGCGATTTTTATAACCCAAAATGTCTATTAGACATGTTTCACTAACAAGGTAGCACCACTGTAGCAATTTATGTTCCTACAATATGTAATGGCAGCCAAATTACCCCGGAGGGCACATAAACATAATGCATAAAGTACCTATATGTAAAATTATGCGATCTGGCATAGTTGTATCATAAACGTAATTAGTAACACAGCAAATGAGTAAGCAAGAGATTGGATGGTAAAGATGAGAGTGATGCAATGGCAGAGGAGATAAAAGGCTGGAGAGCAAGTGCAGTGATAAGATCATGTTATCATTAACGTGACAGCTTTGTGCCAATGGACAGTGACCGGTGGTATCACTTGCTCGGAAGAACCGGCACATCTCCACGGTGCGCACCGGTGCGACAGCTGAGGCACAATAACTGGTACGACGACGACGGCCGATACGACGATGACACACGGCGCCAGTGCAGCCTCCGACATAGACGACGCTTCTTTTGTAGTGTTATTTGTGAGGTTAATTCAATTGACAGCTGAATGCTATCAGCCCTACACAATGTCGCCGCTACAACAGTTGCCGACATATGTTGCCAGCACACATTGTGTCACACTATCTACGTCACACACCGCCGGCTGTCCTGTCTGTCACGCTGCCGCGCTCCAGTTATCTTGTCACATGTGGCCCGCCCGGTGATAAACCCATTGTCTCGCGACACTGTCCACTGATGCACTTTTTCTCATCGACCACCTGCAACCTGGCAGTGACAGTGCTGCACTCTGGTGACAGTGGCAGTCACCAGAGCTATGGGTGTGTCCGTCCAGGGAAGTGCTCTAGAAAGGTGGAGTGTTTACGGAGGCAATACACATAGCAGGTGGGGAAGGGAAATTGGATCACAAGGGTTGGGAGGAGGGCAATAAGGGGATAAGTATAAGGGAATAGGGCAAGTGAATAGGTAATAGTGAATGGGGGGTAAGCAAGGGAAAGGGGAGGTAGGGGATGGAGGGGAGGGGGGAAGGTGGGAGGTAGGGTAGGGATGGGAGGTGGGCAAGGAGGGAGGTGGGTATTGTGGGAGGTAAGTGAGTGAATGGGAGGTAGAGGAGTGAAGGGAAGGCAGGGAAAGTGAATGCGAGGTTGAGTGAATGGGAGGTAAATGAGTGAAGGGGAGGTAGGGCAAGTGAATGGGAGGTAATAGTAAGGGGGTAGGGCGAGTAATGGAAGGTGGGCGTGAATGGGAGGTAGATGATGAAGGGGAATGGGAAAGTGAATGGGATAAGTGAGTGAATGGGGGTGAGGAGTGTGGAAGGTGGGGTGGGGAAAGGAGGGAAGTGAAGGGGAGGTGGTGGTGTGGGGGAGGGAAGGAAAGGGGAGGTGATGGTGAAGGGAAAGGAGGGAAGTGAAGGGGAGGTGATGGTGAAGGGGAGGTGAGAAGTGAAGGGGAGGAGGGGATGGATGGGAGGTGGGCGATGGATGGGAGGTAGGGATGGATGGGGGTGGGGGTGGATGGGAGGTAGGGTTTGATGGGAGGTGGGGAGGAGGGGAAGGTAGGGGAGAATGGGAGGTGAGTGAGGAATGGGAGGTAGGGGGTGAATGGAAGGTAGGGGGTGAATGGAAGGTAGGGCAATGAATGGGAGGTAGGGATGAATGGGAGGTGGGGCAATGAATGGGAGGTAGAGTGAAATGGGAGGTAGGGAGTGAATGGAAGGTGGGGGGGGCAAGTGAATGGGAGGTAGGGATGAATGGGGGGTAGGGCAATGAATGGGAGGTAGGTATGAATGGGAGGTAGGACGATGGATGGGAGGTAGGGCGATGGATGAGAGGTAGGGCAATGAATGGGAGGTAGAGTGAGTGAATGGGAGGTAGGGCGAGTGAATGGAAGGTAGAGTGAGTAATGGGAGGTAGAGGAGTGAATGGAAGGAGGCAGTGAATGGAAGGTAGGGAAGTGAATGGAAGGTAGATGAGTAAAGGGGGGTAGGGCAAGTGAATGGGGGGTAGAGTGAGTGAATGGGAGGTAGGCAGTGAATGGGGGTAGAGGAGTGAATGGAAGGTAGGGCAAGTGAATGGGGGTAGAGTGAGTGAAGGGGAGGTAGGCGAGGAATGGAAGGTAGGCAGTGAATGGGAGGTAGAGGAGTGAATGGGGGGTAGGCGGGGAAGGGGAGGTGAGGAGGAAGGGGAGGTAGAGCGGGGAATGGAAGGTGGGGAAAAGGAATGGGGGGGGGATGAAAATGGGAGTAGAGGAGTGAATGGGAGGTAGGGGAAAAGTGAATGGGAGGTAGAGGGAGTGAATGGAAGGTAGGGAGTGAAGGGAAAGGTAGAGTGAGTGAATGGGAGGTAGAGCAGTGAATGGGAAGGTAGGCGAGGAAATGGAAGGTAGGGATGAATGGGAGGTAGGGATGAATGGGAGGTAGGGAGGAATGGGAGGTAGGGATGAATGGGAGGTAGGTGAGTGAATGGAAGGTAGAGTGAGTGAAGGGGAGGTGGCAGTGAAGGGAAGGTAGAGTGAGTGAATGGGAGGTAGAGTGAGTGAATGGGAGGTAGGGCAAGTGAATGGGAGGTAGAGTGAGTGAATGGGAGGTAGAGCAAGTGAATGGGAGGTAGGGCGATGGATGGGAGGTAGGGCGATGGATGGGAGGTAGGGCTATGGATGGGAGGTAGGGCAATGGATGGGAGGTAGGGCGATTGAATGGGAGGTAGGGCGATTGAATGGGAGGTAGGGCATTGAATGGGAGGTAGAGTGAGTGAATGGGAGGTAGGGCGAGTGAATGGAAGGTAGAGGGAGTGAATGGAAGGTAGGGCAAGTGAATGGGAGGTAGAGTGAGTGAATGGGAGGTAGGCAAGTGAATGGGAGGTAGGGATGAATGGGAGGTAGGCGATGAATGGAAGGTAGAGCGAGTGAATGGAAGGTAGGGCAATGAATGGGAGGTAGGGCGATGAATGGGAGGTAGGGCAATGAATGGGAGGTAGAGGAATGGGAGGTAGGGCAGTGAATGGAAGGTAGAGTGAGTGAATGGAAGGTAGGGCAAGTGAATGGGAGGTAGAGTGAGTGAATGGGAGGTAGGCAGTGAATGGGAGGTAGAGTGAGTGAATGGGAGGTAGGGAGTGAATGGAAGGTAGAGCGAGTGAATGGAAGGTAGGGCAAGTGAATGGGAGGTAGAGTGAGTGAATGGGAGGTAGGGCAAGTGAATGGGAGGTAGAGTGAGTGAATGGGAGGTAGAGCGAGTGAATGGAAGGTAGAGCGAGTGAATGGAAGGTAGGGCAAGTGAATGGGAGGTAGAGTGAGTGAATGGGAGGTAGAGCGAGTGAATGGGAGGTAGAGGAGTGAATGGGAGGTAGAGCGAGTGAATGGGAGGTAGAGCGAGTGAATGGGAGGTAGAGCGAGTGAATGGGAGGTAGAGGAGTGAATGGAAGGTAGAGCGAGTGAATGGGAGGTAGAGTGAGTGAATGGGAGGTAGAGCGAGTGAATGGGAGGTAGAGTGAGTGAATGGGAGGTAGAGTGAGTGAATGGAAGGTAGAGTGAGTGAATGGGAGGTAGAGCGAGTGAATGGAAGGTAGAGCGAGTGAATGGGAGGTAGAGTGAGTGAATGGGAGGTAGAGCGAGTGAATGGGAGGTAGAGCGAGTGAATGGGAGGTAGAGTGCGAGTGAATGAGAGGTAGGGAGAGTGAATGGGAGGTAGGGAGAGTGAATGGGAGGTAGGGCGAGTGAATGAGAGGTAGGGCGAGTGAATGGGTGACTGAGTGAATGGGTGGCAAGGTAAGGTGCCTGGGTGAGTCAGTCAGTGAGTGGGTGGGTGAGTGGGTGTGAGTAAGTTGAGTAAGTGGTTATGTGGATTTGCTACAGCGTGTGATGAGTGAGATCCTGCCTTGCGGCCTGTGTCACATCAGACATGCCTGTCAACTGCTTAAGCTTTCTAATCACCCATGTGTACAGCCGCACGGACTGATTGTCAAGCGCCACCCAATCATTGTCTCGTGATATGGGGACGAAAAAGCAGCTGCCATCAAAGCACTAAATGAACGAGTTTGAGTTGGGACACAGCAATCTTCCAATAATAGCAATGCTTTCTTCCTTTTCATAAATCAATGTCATATCTAGCCGATATTGGCAGTGACAACACCACGGATCCCCCCGGGCAGTGACAACAACCGTCTGTCTCATGACTTCTACAGAGCGTCAGTTTCAAAGAGAGCATCAAATTATGTCTCCTTTGTGATGGGCTTAACAACGAAATCCCCAAACATGACAATGACCATATGATGGACCTGAGGCTGCCCAAAGTTGAGTACCTGTGACTGATATACAACTTATGTAGGCGGATGTATGTGTGTATGTGTGTATGCGTGTGCTTGTGCATGCACACGTACGTATGTGCATGCCTCACCAGGGTGCACATTAACAAGATTCCATTGCCTCATGTCACAATGATTGTTCATATTCAGTCACTAAAAGTAATTAAATTATTAGCTGTCAAAAATACAATTTTTTTGTTCAATAACAGGACAGGTAAAAATACAAGCGAAAGAGTGTAGGACAAAATCCCTACCGGACATAACTCCCTTAATCCACCTGGACAAAATCCCTGCCAGACATTACTCCCTAAATGAGAAAATGGACAAATCCATGCTATTTATATTTTTCAATATTAAATTACGGGGATGTTTGCAGTGAGTGTTCTCGAACAAAAATTTTATATTTCAATGTTTCGTATATATAATAGGCTAAAAACAAATATCAATATTTAAATTTTCTGATGGATGTTTTTGTGGGGATACAGAAGCACAACCTCGGAAACTCCCCAGATAAAAGAAATTAGGTTTTATCCGGCAGGGGTTTTATCCAAGTTGGCTTTGTCCACAGGGGGTCTGTCCACCACCCCGAAAACATACAGTACACCCTTGTGCATAAAAATAATTATGTTTTACACATTTTATAATTTAACATGTTTGAAAACAAACCATGTCCACCACACTCTGGGTCATTTCACAGTAAAAAAATGCAAAATGTTGGTGATGTTTAATTTTGTGGCATGACTTAGCAAGAAACATAATTTATTATATAAGTTATCCCAACAGGTGTTTTCTTCAAAACTAATCCTGTCAAAACAGGTTCCCCTTTAATGAGAACAATGCCATGTGTCACCAACGACACTTTAATATTATAAAAATCAACTGCATGCAAAACACCTGGTCTCTAAGATTAAAATCAGCTCATAAAATATGATCTCCGCCTTTCATCCAGTGATGGACCGTGAATATGCATTTAGTCAATATTCTGCTTTCTATGATATGGATAATGTTTTATGGTGAAAGTTTGCTCACAGACTATGCTGGTAATGATTTGTAGGTGGGATATTTGGTAATTTAATATTTTCATTAAGAAACTGAACAACTGATCTATATTAGGCGATTTAGTAATTGTGTGCAGTCCAGCTAGGTTCAAATGCAAGAATGTTTTGCTGGAGAAGTAAGATATAAAATTCATAAACATTCAAAGTACACCAGCATATGCATTAGCAATAGTTTTTATTTTAATTCTTGCTATGTGTCTATATGTTTATAATAATAATCATACATGACATGACATTTATATAGCGCTGCTCCAACAGTCGTTGCTCACAGCGCTGTACAAAAAGTTCTTGAAAATAGGTCAGTCTTTAGTCTTTAAATGCAGCAGTTAATGTCAGATGTATGTATATGTATATATATATATATATATATATGCATGCATGTGTGCCAAGTCTGACCCAATTTGTAATATTCAGCCTGTTTTTTAATCTATTTGCACCTACGAATGGACTTTTTGTCTAGATTTACGGCACTTTATAAATATTCTTTTTATTATTATTATTGTTATTGTAATGTTTCACCTCAATCATATCACAACTCAAACCTGTGAACAAGAGATTAACTGAATTTGTACATTATAAATTTGTTAAACATTATTGTCACAAACATAACACATGATTGTTGTGACAATAACAGAAGGCACAGCAATGACAGCAAAAGGCACAACTGTGACATAAACGATGACCATTTCGTAGCAACATATGACACTATTTAGATGCCTCTGTCATGACTCTGTCACTGGTGCAGCTGTCAGCTGTCAGATGCAGTTGACACTTGACAGTCCAGTGAGTAAAATGGTCAGTCTGACCACACACAGTTCAATGAGTAAAATGGTCAGTCTGACCACACACGGTTTGATGAGTAAAATTGTCAGTTTGACCACACACAGTTCAATGAGTAAAATGGTCAGTCTGACCACACACGGTTTGATGAGTAAAATGGTCAGTCTGACCACACACAGTTCAATGAGTAAAATGGTCAGTCTGACCACACACGGTTTGATGAGTAAAATGGTCACTCTGACCACTCACAGTTCAATGAGTAAAATGGTCAGTCTGACCACACAAGGTTCGATGAGTAAAATGGTCAGTCTGACCACACACATTCAATGAGTAAAATGCTCAGTCTGACCACACAAGGTTCGTTGAGTAAAATGGTCAGTCTGACCACATACGGTTCAATGAGTGAAATGGTCAGTCTGACCTCACACAGGGTTCAATGAGTGAAATGGTCAGTCTGACCACACACGGTTCAATGAGTAAAATGGTCAGTCTGACCTCACACAGGGTTCAATGAGTGAAATGGTCAGTCTGACCACACACGGTTCAATGAGTAAAATGGTCAGTCTGACCACACAAGGTTCGATGAGTAAAATGGTCAGTCTGACCACACAAGGTTCGATGAGTAAAATGGTCAGTCTGACCTAACACAGGGTTCAATGAGTGAAATGGTCAGTGTGATCACACACAGTTCAACGAGTGAAATGGTCAGTGTGATCACACACAGTTCAATGAGTAAAATGGTCAGTCTGACCACACACGGTTCAATGAGTAAAATGGTCAGTCTGACCACACACGGTTCAATGAGTAAAATGCTCAGTCTGACCACACAAGGTTCGATGAGTAAAATGGTCAGTCTGACCACACACGGTTCAATGAGTAAAATGGTCAGTCTGACCTCACACAGGGTTCAATGAGTGAAATGGTCAGTCTGACCACACACGGTTCAATGAGTAAAATGGTCAGTCTGACCACACAAGGTTCGATGAGTAAAATGGTCAGTCTGACCACACAAGGTTCGATGAGTAAAATGGTCAGTGTGATCACACACAGTTCAATGAGTGAAATGGTCAGTGTGATCACACACAGTTCAATGAGTGAAATGGTCAGTGTGATCACACACAGTTCAATGAGTGAAATGATCAGTGTGATCACACACAGTTCAATGAGTGAAATGATCAGTGTGATCACACACAGTTCAATGAGTGAAATGATCAGTGTGATCACACACAGTTCAATGAGTGAAATGGTCAGTGTGATCACACACAGTTCAATGAGTGAAATGTTCAGTCTGACCACACACAGTTCAATGAGTGAAATGATCAGTGTGATCACACACAGTTCAATGAGTGAAATGATCAGTGTGATCACACACAGTTCAATGAGTGAAATGGTCAGTGTGATCACACACAGTTCAATGAGTGAAATGTTCAGTCTGACCACACACAGTTCAATGAGTGAAATGATCAGTGTGATCACACACAGTTCAATGAGTAAAATGGTCAGTCTGACCACACAAGGTTCGATGAGTAAAATGGTCAGTGTGATCACACACAGTTCAATGAGTGAAATGGTCAGTGTGATCACACACATTTCAATGAGTGAAATGGTCAGTGTGATCACACACAGTTCAATGAGTGAAATGATCAGTGTGATCACACACAGTTCAATGAGTGAAATGATCGGTGTGATCACACACAGTTCAATGAGTGAAATGTTCAGTCTGACCACACACAGTTCAATGAGTAAAATGTTCAGTCTGACCACACACAGTTCAATGAGTAAAATGTTCAGTCTGACCACACACAGTTCAATGAGTGAAATGGTCAGTCTGACCACACACAGTTCAATGAGTGAAATGTTCAGTCTGACCACACACAGTTCAATGAGTGAAATGATCAGTCTGACCACACACAGTTCAATGAGTGAAATGATCAGTCTGATCACACACAGTTCAATGAGTGAAATGTTCAGTCTGACCACACACAGTTCAATGAGTGAAATTATCAGTCTGACCACACACAGTTCAATGAGTGAAATGATCAGTGTGATCACACACAGTTCAATGAGTAAAATGGTCAGTGTGATCACACACAGTTCAATGAGTGAAATGATCAGTCTGACCACATACAGTTCAATGAGTGAAATGTTCAGTCTGACCACACACAGTTCAATGAGTAAAATGGTCAGTCTGACCACACACAGTTCAATGAGTAAAATGGTCAGTGTGATCACACACAGTTCATTGAGTAAAGGGTCAGGCTGACGAATTAGTTTATTTATGGTACAGTGCTAACTATTGTTATACACAGAAGGATTATGTGCGTCATTAAAGAAGGATTATGTACGTCATTAAAAACATATTAATTATTCAATACCACGCCTAACAATAACTGATCTAGTGTGTGCATGCATGTGTATGGTGGGTAAAACCTGGCAATGTCAAAGTGATGGATTACCTACACAACATTGCACTAAATGTTTTGTCGGTTCATCTATGATACATTAGAAAAAACATCTTCATTTGAAACGCCTTTCGGATAAAGAAAACAGTAACTAGTTTTGCAGTTCATGTATATGAAATTAGATTGAAGTTAATCATTTGTTCACAATGTTATGCAGTTTTGTCGGCAATTGTTCTGAGAATCACAGATTAATCTGGGATGTTTTGAAACACTGACATATTCACATCCTAACATACATCAAGTATGGGTACTTTGTTCTCTATGTATGTACGAATGCAGCACCATTCAGAGGATGGATATGTTTCTGTGTGATTTAAATATAGATTTTTTTTCAAATGTACAAATTCAATAAACTGAAAGAGTCTGTTTTTGTGTGTTTCTTTATAATACTGAAGTGAAATAAAAGAAACAGTTCACTAAAATCTTAATTAACACTTCTTCTACCAACACTGCTACAGTCTCTTATTCCATTACTGGAGTAACTAACGCAATAATAATATTGCATTATATTCCGCGTTCACATGTAACAACGTTAATTTTGACAAAATGACATCAAAGCGACAGATAAAACCGTCACATTTGGCAATGATGAGAGAGAAAGGAGCCACGGGGCATCAGTATGCTAATCCAATCAACGCTTCTCAATGCAATTACCAAGGCACTTTTAATTTAAAAGCACAGTCAATATTAATTAAGTGCCATCAGCCAAATGCACCATTGTGCTGTCTGGGACGTCTATTAGTGGGAGACATGTCACAGCTGTCAACCGGGGCAAGATGTCACCTCCATGGGGCAGCTTCCCACCAGGGACATAATGTCAACTGCACTGTCACAGTCAGATACTGTCAACCACATTGTCACAGTAAGACACCATCAATCACATTGTCACAGTCAGACACTGTCAACTATACTATCATGACACTGTCATATGCAGACAATATCGACAACATTGCCTGTTAGACTCAGTCACCACAATTTCACAACCAAACATTACAATATGTCAACAACATTGTCAAAAGAAAACACTGTCACAACCAGGCAATATAACACTGCCACAGCAAGACAATAACATGCACCAATGCATCAACCAACTAACCTCAACCTTTACTATAAATATTGCAATGTTGCCTTACAGCAGACTGTTACTGGTGCTGAATGACTGAACTGTAACCTTCATGGAACAATGCATTCGACCTGAACACAGGAGACACACTCCCTGCCTTTTTGAGTTTAGCTTGCAACAAACTAATGGACATCTTCAAACTGTCTTCTGTATACCAGGTTTAGGGTCTGACATGAGGGGGTCTATCTGTCTTGGGGGGTCTACCTTGAGGGAGGTGTGCCTACGGGTGTGTCACAAGGGGGAACTCAGTTGGGTGTCTGTCTTGAGGGGGGTATGTTAACTGTGGTTCAATAGGACAAACATTAACACACTCACACACATACACACACAGACAGACCCACACAAACATAGACACACAGACACACAGACACACACAGCAACACACACACACACACACACACACACACACACACCATGCACGCACGCACGCACGCACACACACACACACACAGACAGACACACACACACACACACACACAGCAGCACGCACGCACGCACGCACGCACGCACGCACGCACACACGCACGCCGCACGCCGCACGCACGCACACACACACACACAAACAGATTGGAATCAATTTGCATGCAGAACGCGGGCAGCACATGGGACTGTTGGCTAATGGCCTCTAGTCTGATGACATTAGTCGCAGGCAGCTGAGCTTCTCATTCATGTCATACTGTGTGCAATAGAACCGCGGTAGACCCGTGCCATGTCCCACGCCTCTACATATATTCTCTCTCACCACACTCCCAGGCCACCTGCGGCCGACTCGCTGCTGCCAATATCTGCATTGTCACATGTTCCAGGAGTATGGAGTCTTTGAAGACGATCTAAACAGATTACAAGTACTGGCGAGTAGCGGCAAGCGGTGTACCACTACTGCCACCTGACGGGCAGCCTGCTCAAATACAGGCCGTGCCGACTGAGGCCATGTCAACCGAGGGCGTGATGGCTGAGGCTACATTGGTTGAGACCACATCAACTGAGGCCACATAAATTGACACTAGTCAGTGAAGCCATGTTGACTGAGGCTACATTGGTTGAGACCACATCAACTGAGGCCAAATAAATTGACACTAGTCAGTGAAGCCATGTTGACTGAGGCTACATTGACTGAAGTTACATCACCTTATGCCACAGTCAGTGTGATCACACTCGCTGAGGCCAGTAACTGAGGCCACAGTGACCGAGGCCACTGTGACGGAGGCCACTGACTAGCCCAGTTACTGAAGTGACATCGACTGGGGCCAGTTACTGAGGTCATAATTACTAAGGCCAGCAGTGACTGAGGACTGAGGCTTATAGTGATTGAGGCCACAATGACTGAGGCCATAGATATTTGGGTCAGCAATGACTGAACCCAGTCACTGAGGTGACTGGCTGACAACATTCACAAACATAAACCAGCACCTACCAACATAACTATCAACCTATTCACTATACAAACTAAATGAACCGTACCAGTCAACAGCCTACTAGCCTCTCCCATAGGCCACAGACATTTCCCGTCTTCTTCACAATGCAGACACACTAGCACACAGCATACATCGTGCACAAAATGCACGCATCAGCGAATTGCACCCACTGCCATCCACTCTAGCAATCGGGGAACACATTAACCATTAGGCTGCCATGTCAGTGGCTTCTTTTTTGCACGCGAATTCCATTTGCCGCGTTCGCATTTAGCGAGTCAGCTAATTTTGCGAAATGGGAGGAGGACCGCCGGTGGGACCCGCACAGATGGCGGGGACCATCAAGGGCGGCCGCGAGACCGCTCGAGTGATCCACTCAAATCTACTTCTATCATAACAATGCTCACATTGATGGGCGACTATGAAGCCAGCCGGCGCGTTCCGTGTCCCTTTACGTCCCCACCTAGCTACATTATGGATGAGTCGACCCGCCAGTTCCCGCTCAGATTATATCGTAAATCTATGAGTCCCGCGTGTGCCGTCGCGAGCGCAATCCGCGGATGGGGAGACGGCGGAGAAGTATCGGGAGGGGAGCAGGTGCACCCTCCCGCCCGACATCGCAACAAATTGAATGAGTCGCATCGGTGGGAAGTGTCGGTCGGTCGGTCGGGCGGCTGATGTCACTTCAAGCGCGGATCAAATCATGTAAATACAGCCGGGATAATAGTGCAGCTGTGTCCTCGATGGCAGGCTGGGAAACAATGATGCAATGTCACCGGGATGCGGAGATGGACGGACGGATGGACGGGTGACATGTCTCTGCATCGAAGGAAATGAGATTCGGTGACATTTATGATGACTGAGAGGGGGTCGGCGTACAGTGACGGACACACCGTCACAATGAATGTCAATATGTCATAATGGACAGCGTGCATCAACGTAGTTATGTAAATCGTTAAACGATCAACAAACATGTCAATGCAATGCCGCTAAACATATGACCTCACATTATCACAGTGTTGTCGTGGTAACACGTCACATTGTGACGCCAATAACAATTATCAGTTGAACTGTTATAAAACTCTAATGCTGCATCTCCAAACCAACATTACGGCAAGATATATCTCACTGGCAGCTGGTAGTGCTTCTACAAACCACCTGTGACCAGTTTTATCTAGTCTCATGGGAAAACAAAGCTTTATCTGCGGCTACCCCAAGCAACAAGACAGGATGAGTACAAAGAGCAGCAGATGTAGTGGTGCGGCCACGGCATTAACCATTCAAATTATTCACAAATGTCTGTACACAAATGTTGAGCAATGCCTTATTTTAATATTTTCTCAATCACAAATGCATTATTTAAAGATAAGCAAACGTTTTTTTTCTTGAAAATATTGAAATCATCTGTGGTATTAATATATAATGACACATCCGGGTAATGGTTTCAATCATTGTTATGATAATGCCATTTGACTAGTGTTAATATGTTACACTTATCACTGGTAAACTACTCTAACGATGTATTTCTTACATGTACACGACAGAATAAAGTCATGCCTGGAAATGTGTATTATTTGATTAATTTTACTTGCATTACTTTTAAACACATGCAAGTGGGATGCTGACATATATTTTATTGAACCAAAATAAAAAATTAAGGACCACAGAACAGCTTAGCATTATGTGTGAAGCTGCGGTTTTTCCACTCTTGTGGCAAACAACTCAACCACAAATGGATATCACATGTTATTCGAGGAAATGCCCCGAGGGAGGCTCGAGTGCGAACCGATTCGTCGCACACTGCTGCTACTTGGCTCTTAGGGAGCATCAACAAATGCAAACTCTGGCATTTCGTCAGAGTGTTGAAGGCAGGGCGACCAGTCCAACACATGGGGCTAACACTTCTACCGAACAGACAGAATTAGGAGAGAGAGCTGCTGAGTATGCCCATATACGCACAGGCACAGGTGCAGCCGAACGGCAATGATTTGTTCAAATTAGCCGCTGATATTTAAAATGACCATCTCAGACCACGATGCAATCAATTGTCACCAGGTGGAACTACTTTCTCTACACCTTTGCACTTCTCAAGACGGAGTCAGGGGACGCATTTCGCAGAAACTGATCAGCCACGTTACCACATACCATGGCTCTCCAGCTGACTTTCACTAAATCTTTCATGATTACTCTCGACTGGTGACAACAAACCAATGTTTATAATACCATTTGTTATTGCGCCACGCAGAAATTAATTGTCAACATGGGAACTATTTTTAGTTGATATTCATTGTTGGGCTGAGTAATGAGGCCTCACAAGAGTGCACCTAATTGGAGACCGGCTTGACATATGACTTTGCAGTAAACAGGATCTTTACTACCACGTACCACATACCACGTACCACGTACTCACAAGACACTCTCTCGCTATCACATGACAGCCAAGACTCACTATTTCCTGGGTTGTCATTTTTCAACTTAAAGAATTTTAACATAGATCCATCTTTTCTTTTTTCCATTCACTAAGTGAATTATATATATATATATATATATATATATATATATATATATATATATATATAAATTATATATATATATATATATATATTTATATATTAATTTCACAATTGGCGAATGCACTTGGCACACAGTTAACAGATTTTTTTAAATTAAGTTGGGCAACTTTCAAAAATCACTGCATCATCTTAAATTGATTATAAAAATATGCAGTCAGACCACTTTCGCATTTTTGCAGAAGTTTGACTGGATCAAGTCAAAATAAATTTTCCGATTGATTTCTGATCACAGCCGACATAAAGGAGCTCAGTGTATATTGAAAGTCAGTAATACTCGGTCACTGTTTGCATACTGCCAATTTGGATTATTGTGCACATGTATACATGGAAATGAGGAAATGTGTATGCGAAAGGTAAACGTAAATAAAAAAAATTCTAGCAAACGTTTGTCACCATTGCAACTGCTAATTATGTAACGTATTTATTATAATTTATTGGTTGTGCTAAATGAAATTCAGTTGAGGCAGCCATACCGTTGTTCTTGTCACTGTTTAGTTATGTCAATTTCGCACTATGTAGACGATGCAGTTTTACCCAGGATAACTTATGTAAACACTTAACAGATTTCCAAACAGATGAATGATACACCATACTGTGAAAGGATTACCCCTGGTAATATGGATCTAGCACACAGCACTGCTACACCTACTTCAAAGCAGCAGTCCATTGTAAGTTATATTAGGGGTTTCTCTAAACATGATATGACTAATATTGTTGACACTGTTTTAACATTATGATTTAACAGATAAAATTATAGATCAAATCAACGGTGTCTTCCCATTATAGCTACTTCTCTTTATAGCTACTTCCCATTATAGCTAGTTTTTATTCCCATTATAGCTACTAATTAAGTTTGACAGTTGAACTAGTCCCATTATAGCTACTTTTTTATTTCTCCAGTTTACAATGTAACAGATAAGGGAGCATCAGCTTTTTTCATACCGATCCAGCTGATGTACCTAAGGGCTTTGATGTGTGTCCCACTGAGGAATGTCCACAACTGATAACTTTTAACAAGTACTTCGTGGAGATGTGGTTTGGTGATGATTCAAAGATCTCCATGGACATGTGGAATGTCTACACAGAAACTGACAAATGAACAAACAACCATGTTGAGGGATGGAATCCCAAATTCGTGAAAGTGGTGGGGAAACACCATCCCAACATCTTAATTCCAATTCCATGGTTGCTAAACATGATGCTGCTGTCCCACCACCATATAACAAGAATAATTGATGACTTTCATTACTTTTTGATAAAGTACTTCGGTACAATTAAGGTAGTTGTCTTAAAAAAATGTTTTGCAAAAGGTATTTTATTTATATTGTCCATTTCAAATAACTGAGTTACATTTATATATCATTCTTGACTTTTCAAATGTGTCCTTCATTAATATATTTCATGTAGAAATCTTACAGTAATCTAAAATAGTTAATGCTCCCTCTTGCTGTCCCCTCCTGAATTGTGTAATTAAATAAGTAGCTATAACGGCACTAGTTTGCCTACCAATCTAAATGAATAGCTATAACGGGGGGAAATGTAGCTACAATGGGAAGTAGCTATAATGGGAAATAGCTAATATATAACGGACCTAGACCAAATCAACATATGGTAGGTAGATGAGTGGGCCATTAGCTTATCAGCAGTCTCTTTTCACTTGGTTGATGGTAAACGTACGCATGCACACACACAGTGCACACATACACACACACACACACACACACACACACACAACGCACGACACTCACACAACACACACACCACATGCACACACCATACGTACACACACATGCACATATAACACACACACACACACACACACACACACACACACACACACACACACCACACACACCACACCACACCACACCACACCACACCACACCACACCACACCACACCACACCACACCACACCACACCACACCACACCACACCACACCACACCACACACACCATACATACACCACTCAAACACCACACGCCCACTCCACACATACACACACACACCACAAACACCACAAACACCACACACATACCATACGATTACATACACCTCAAACACACCACATACGCACGCGCACGCGCACGCGCACGCACACGCACTACACATGCACTACACACGCACTACACACGCACTACACGCACACGCACACGCACACGCACACGCACACGCACACGCACACGCACACGCACACGCACACGCACACGCACACGCACACACAGTAACATGCACAGTGATAAAAACATTATCTGACAGTGCATTTTCCAAGTACAGTAATGTGGATACACCTGTCAGGCTGACACCTGTCACCACTGCTCAATGAACACCTGTCACCACTCCTGAATGGTCACAATCAATGTCAAAACAAGCCATTTGACAACCAAGAATCAATGTTTATACTGCATTCGCCAGGTGGCGCCACTAATTGTTTGCCAATCACTATAGCTAGCAGAAAATTAGGTTAATTTATGTGCAACAGTGTTAAATGTTTGTTTATCAAAGACTAGATATACTGTTTAAAATACATTCTCCACATAAATGTTAATACTCAGATTTGTCCTGTAAGGCACACTATTAATGATACTTTTTCACAGTTGTGTTTACCAGAAATGCTATGCATGTGGCAAGCTGCTTCATTATTTTACTGACATGCTGGGCAAGTCTTTATAAAACTGAATGTCTGAAATAATGTTATACCCATATAGCTATCCCTAACTCCTGTACCATCAATATCATTGTGTCTATATCTAGTGAATAGAGAACATAGCGTTTTCTATATCTAGCTATTGTGTTTTGAAGCTTTGTCAACTTAATTCATGCCACTTTTCCAGAATGTCTACGCTAGAGGAAATGTCAGATTCTGGACATGGAAATGGGGAAAACATTGTGTAGGCGGACAGGGCCAATACGGGCACCACATTTGTTGCTACCAAAACACTAGCCATGACAATGGAGTAAGTGCTATGACTGCTTGTTTTAACAAATGTCGAGTCCATCACCTGTCCTTTTAACCTTGAGAATGACGCAGGTACAACAAACGCATCAACTACTGCAGAGAGAGAGAAAGTCAAATTAAATTATGTAAACCGAAGGCACGTAACATGGTTGTGATGGAGAAGGTTTGCACTCCTCCAGACAAAAGGCTTCTTGGTAATAATTAGTCCTCGTGCTTATTTCTGGTATTAATATTCACAGAGCTCAATCAGAAAGACCACATAATTTATCTTCTCATTGTACAGTAACATCAGCCTAGGATGTTTTGGACAAGCATTTGTAACTGTCAATACACTAAATGCTACTCTGAGTGTGTTAAAGCACTAAAAGCTGCACTGAACGCATCCGCGGAACATAGTGCTTAGTCATACAAGGGCAATGAAGCATGCAGTGCCTTCCTATTTTAATGACTTCATTGTGTTGTATGTAACAGGCGTTGTCGGTTATAGCAAAGTCAATAATTTAGCAACAAGCACGTCAACAAAACATTTTTGGCACACAAATCAGCTTTGAAACTGTTAGCTGCCAAAAACTTCTTTAAAAAGTTTAGTATTATGACATTCATGGAAATACACATTACTAGAATGTGTAATTGAATTTCAATTAAATTCAATTCTTTATTTCCAGCTGAAAACAAAAGTTTACAGCATATGTATTATATCAACGATTCAAATGGAAAGGAAGAAAGTAGAAGCATATTTTTTATTCTAATGGTTCTTTTCCCTAATAAAGTATTTGTAATATGACTAGTTGTTTTTATTCGGTCAAACTTCCAGTGACCAACTACTTAATGCAAATTTTTTTTATTAATTTATAGTTGGTTGTTTTGTCATTGCAAACTGTAACGGCGTCGGCTTGAATGAGTTGTAAGCCCTAAAGCATGTGGGCAGAGTGACTGGGGCCCAAAGAATGAGACATGTCCACCCTGTCAATAATACACTCAACACTACTAGTTTTGTGGAAATGGGACATACTCAGGTAGGAAACCAAAATGGGCATGTTTCCTATCGAATACATAATTACCTGACAAGAACCTGTTGTTGGAGAGTGGTTTGTAGATATTTGCATTTTAGTATTCTAACAAGCGTTTCCTATATAACTTGTCCATTGGCCATTGCACGTTTATTTTTAGTTACAAGTATTGTATGATTTGGCTTTTGAATTTTGTTTAGTTCAATATGTTACAATGTACAAAGTGCTTGTGTTTGTATATTCCGTGGTGCATGACCTAGCAGGCTAGCATCGTGTTATCTTGCAGAATTACCGTCCTAATATCAACCAAATCAGCGACTGAGATCTGTGTTGTTGCCGCTATTGTCAGTACACTGTACTGCATTAACTCATGGTCACTCACAGTGATCAACATGTTGCTGTAGCAGCAGCCACTCGGTGGAATGGGGGTCTTCCCGTTATAGCTACTTCCCGTTATAGCTACTTCCCGTTATAGCTACTTTATATTCCCGCTACTAATTAAGTTTGACAGTTGAACTAGTCCCGTTATAGCTACTTTTCTATTTCTCCATTTTACAATGTAACAAGATAAGGGAGCATTAACTATTTCATCTCCATCCAGCTGATGTCCATGAGGGGTGGACGGCTTTGATATAAGTGTGTCCCACTGAGGAATTTCAACACAATCAAGTGATAATGTTTAATGAGTACTTTGTGGAGACATGGCTTGATGATGATTAAAAAACATTGGACATGTATATAAGTATATATATATATATATATATATATATATATATATATATATATATATTATATATATATATTCATGTATATATATATATATATATATATATATATATATATATATATATATATATATATATATATATATATATATACACATGTATATATATATATATATATATATATATATATATATATATATATATATATATATATATATATATATATATATATATATATATATATATATATATATATATACACACACATACATACTATTTTATTTTAACACCTAAACATTTGGACCAGTTCAAGCACTACTGTGTCAAATTTAAGCGAAACAATGGCTTGGATGCTGACTGGGATTGACCTAAAAATTAGTGGGATGCATAGACTCATGATCATAAACCAACACACAAAATTTCATAAAAATCGAAGACGGTCATGTAAATTTCACCGTTTTTGATTTATTTGCAAAAGTGGTGATTTTTATAAATGCAACTCTGTACTCAGTACAATTAACGTAGTTGTCTTTTGAAAAAATTGTTTTGAACAAGTGTTTTATGGTACATTTTCCAATTCAAATAACTGACAGTTACATTTATATATCATTCTTATAACTTTTAAAATGTGTCCTTCAATAATACATTTCATGTAGGAATCTTACAGTAATCTGAAATAGTTAATGGTCCCTCTTGCTGTCCCCTCCTGAATTGTGTAATTAAATAAGTAGCTCTAACGGGATTAGTTTGCCTGTCAAACTTAACGAGTAGCTATAGCGGGGAAAAACTGTAGCTATAGTGGGAAGTAGCTATAATGGGAAGTACCCGGTAGCTATAATGGACCTAGACTGTGGAATGGCCTGTCGGACAGTGTCAGAACGACAAAGACACAGCCACAGGTTAAAACAACACCTTTTTAGATTTACATTTCTGTGATGTGATCATGTGAACTTTCATCAAATGCATTTACAAATACACCATGCAATTATTATTATTATCATTTTTAAATAATATATTTTATTACCGGTACATTTTGGAATGTTTAATATTTAACATAATTATACTTTTAGTTCTTTGCACACTGATGTATAATAAGTAATGCAATGAATGTTTCATTTTTATTTTATTTTACTATTTAATATATATATATATATATATATATATATATATATATATATATATATATATATATTATATATATATATAATCTATAGGTCAGTGACCTTGGATGAAAGCATCACAATATGTTGTTGATGTAGTTTTTTATTTAATATCTAAATTTACAGTTTTTACATGTGTCATAAATATTTTATTGCAACAAACTCAATTACCTTCAGATATGCATTCATCCAGCCTTTGATCAGCCCCATAAATTCAATTAGGGTATGCTATAATTGAATGCAAGACAAATTGAAAGTATTTTGATAAAGCTCGGTGAATATTAATACCAGAAATAAGCACGGGGAATAATTATTACCAAGAAGCCTTTTGTCTGGATGAGTGCAAACTTTCTCCATCACAACCATGTTACGTGGCTTCGGTTTACATCAATTAATTTGACTTTCTCCCTGTCTGCATTAGTTGATGTGTTTGTCGTGCCTGCGTCATTCTGAAGGTTAACAGGACAGGCTGAGGGCCCCTTCTGCTTCCTATAAAGTGTAAGCCAACACATGCGATAATCAAGGTTAAAAAATTTACACAGTGCAGCAATTACTGCAACCGCCATCCATTAGAATATTTTTCAACAATGAAAAGGCTTAATTTTGTGACATCTGTTTTTCAGCTAATTAATTTATTTTAATTATCAACGTGCACATTTGGTGGTAAAAGAGAAAGGGTGTGTGATCATTGTACGGCCCCCAAAAACACAAAATCTACCCCGCTAAATCCAGCTTAACCTTTTCTTTTAAGTTATAAAAATGTGCAAATATGAACATTTTATCTCAGTTGTTAGTGTCACTAATCTAGTGTTTGCGTGTAGCCATGCTTAAAGATAAGGTAGACTGTTCAAAATAAACTTTCTAAATGGAAAGAAAAAGGCAACTGTGTGGCTCTAAACACGTTTACCCTTAACACAATGTAATCATTTGCAGTTATTATCAACTTGCAGCTAGTATCAGACATTGCTTTATGCAGAGACCCGTCCAACTGTCATTTGAACGGGTGAAACCTGTTGTGGACGGGTAGAAATATCACTAGATGGGTGGTGGACGGGTAACAAGAAAGGAATCAGCAGTCTTCAAAACTCATAGATATTGTTAGTTATACCTTGAAAATGGGTGTCAATACACCATGTGGACATACCTAGTTTTCCTAGCAAAGTATATTCAGTAATAATTTTTCACTTTAGACTTTAGTGACTGCCAAATTGGGAATACTAGACAATTGGTGCTTGGTAATGATTATCAGACATCACCATCACATACAGAATCTAGCCTTATAGGTGTTGTCTTTGATAATGATTTATAATAATAATAAAGTTTTTATTTCAGACAAGACGTCGTCCATATATATATATACATAAAATACAATTAACAAAATATGAAAAGTACAATACATATAATACAATCAAAGCAATGATCTGATCAACGTAAAGATATAAGTGTAAAGTTTAAAAAAATTATGGATAAATATATCAGGAAATTAATTAAATAAGTTGTAAAAATAAATATTAAAAATTTGATTAAACAAATACAATACAAATGTCATGTGTACAATAGCGACCTCCAGTATGTGTACATACAGCTCTTATAATGAATAACAGTATGTAGGTAATTAATAAAAAGAAGATTATCCGACTGATGAAGACGACATAAAAGACTAAATATGGATGAACGAATGCGTTCATTAAAAGATTTAATGTAGTTGGTGGCAAACATAAAGCTTGCACTGCATCTTGAGGGTACGTTGAGTAAAATTCTGAGGCTATTATTGTATGCGACGGTAATGCTTTTGAGGCTATATTTTTTTAATTTGCACCAAAGACTAGAAGTGTACATAGGAGCACAGTATGCTTGAAATAAAGTAATTTTGGTGGAAATATTACAAAGACAAAATTTTCGAGCTCATACATTAGCTTGTGCATAAAGGCATCTTTTTTGTCTGGCAATGTCGTCATCATCAGTTAGGATATTGTTGATTATGTGACCAAATATTTACATTTCGTAGTATGTATAAGGTAATGAATGGTTATTGGGATGGAAACAATGAAAATTTTCATGTCCTGGAGTTTGTTGTCAATAACCATACAAAAGGATTTCTTGGCATTATACGTAATATTAAACAATTTGCCATACTTGGCACAACAATCTGTAAGTTTTCTCAAACCAGCAACACTGGGAGAAAAAATACCGAGGTCATCAGCATACCTCAAGTGGTTGATTAAGGTGCCAGCATAAAGGCAACCAATTTGTTATTTGTTTAGATTAACACTTAAGTCATCCATGTACACATTGAAAAGATGGGGGAAAGGATTCCACCCTGTTTAACACCATCTGAAACAGTAAAAAAGCTAGAAAATCCCTGACACCATCTGATGGTAAATTGTTGGATACCATACCAGTGGTGTAGAATGCGTCCAATAAAAGCTGGACAGCCACGATCAATTAATTTACCAAATAGCTTGCTGTGGTTTACTTTGTCGAAGGCTTTGGAGGCATCCAACATAGTAACATACATAGAAGATCCATGAGCAATATAGTTTCGAAAAAGTTCTTTTAACAGAAATATGAGCATATCAGTAGAGTGATGCTTTTTATATCCAAATTGATCGATTGTCACATGTAATGAGAAATGGGGTAGCCCTGGATAAGATTTCAGATTTTATCAGTACATTTCTCATGTATGCAAATCATGTTACTGTTAGTGTTAACGTAATCACGTTTTTTAATGGAATTAAGTGTCGATCATTTGACATTATTTTGTCTTTATAAATTATCTCTAAAATAATTGCAAAAGCAAATGCATGCAAAGCACATATAGCCAGCACTTCTACTAACGAATTACATGTTTCGGGAGGAAAACAAATAAGAATCTACTCGTATAATATGAGGCCGGTGACACGTTTGCAACGATTTCACTGACGAACTTACGCGTTCACACTTTGGCGCCCGCCTTTCGCGATGACGCTCGACGGCTGGCTGAGTACCCTCAGATCTCTGGTAGTCCTCTGAGCTATTTATAGCCCAACCGGCTGACGGCTGTGGGCGATAATAAGACGCGTGACTCCCATCTATGCGTGTCAATGCAGTCGAAGCCGGCGGAAGGCGCAATATGATTGCGTCAGATTTACCAACCAGTTTAAATTGACCTAAATTGCGGGGTAATCGGCAATGCAGAGATCAGAGCTAAATGTGACAAGGTGAGACAAACCCACAAATCAATCGTAGACCTGCTAGCCGCAGTCAGAGACAGAGTGAGTGAGTTACATTACAAAACCGTGACGTGGGTACGTCGTTACTTATGATTTTCAGTTTATGCATTCGATTAAGGCGTAAAATTGTACATACATAAAATATAAATACATATACAGAGTACATTCGATGTAAGTATGACCTGAGAAAATTTAACTGTAAGCTCTTGTTTCCATTGACTGATTATTGTCAATGTTGGCGTTGATGACATACTTAATCTCAGTACGTATCTGAACCAGACTCTGTCTCGTCTCTGAGACTGAGTATGTCGATCAACAACTTGCCAGTAAGTGTATCATGGTCATCAACATCGTGTTTGTTATATTGTATCGGTCACAATCGTATCACTATCAGACTACGTCTTTAGCATATACTAGATCAGATTTAGTCTCAGGTGATCTTCGTGATTAACGTAAATATTTAATTGACCGTGGCTAAATTTTGATTGGATATCATACATTTGAATAGCCTGGGGAATTATTCATCCGGATATGGACAAATAGCTCATGTTTGCCTATATGCTATTTGACCACATAAATACGGACAAATAGCCCAAGATCGACTAAACAACATGTAATTTTTTTTTGCTCTTATAAAAAAAACTGTGTGTGTAGGTGTGTGTGTGTGTGTGTGTGTGTGTGTGTGTGCGTGTGTGCGTGTGGTGTGTGTGTGTGCTGCGTGCGTGTGTGCGTGCATGCGTGCATGTGTATCTGTGCAAGTTTTCCAGATGTCGCTACTCCTAGTTTTCAAGCAGGATTAAGATTTGTAGAGCACAATGGCTCAGGGGTAAAGCTTCAGACTCTCGACTAAGAGAGCCAGCCTGGGTTCGGATCTTGTGCTTTGGTGTTAAAACCTTGGGCAAGTTTTTTCACTCTACATTGCTCTAGTTCACTCAGCTGTATAAATGAGTACCTGGCTATAGACAGTGGTGGATGTGTGTACGAGCAACCATCGCGCATTAATTGTAGCACATGACTGGATGCTTCCAAGAGAAGTTGAGACAGTGTTTGATTGAACAGGTCTGCCAGGGAAGTAAAGTGTAAAAGCACTTTGAGCAGTTCTGAGGACTGGATACTGCGCTATATAAGAACTTACCTTTACCTTTTAAATAACCAAGGAAATTATGAATGTTTTCAAATAATGTATATAAACCAAAGTCCTAGATAATATACATATACAGTTATATATATATATATATATATATATATATATATATATATATATATATAATAATCAAAATAAATTAATTGTTGCAGTAGGATATCTTCCTTCACTGTCCTATTATCTCTTTTATAAAACTGTAGGCAAAGTTACTATTTTCAAATTGCGCAACAGCTGCCAATAACTTTTTAAATCCGCAAACTCATGTCCAACTGCCAGTTCATCCATCTCAGTTGTGCCACTTGTGCGAATATGAATTGAACTCCCGCGAGAAATGTATCCGGACAAATAGCCCGAGAGCCAACCTACCCTATTTGTCCATATCCGGACGTATAGTCCCCCAGGCTATTCAACCGTATCCGGACATATAGCCATTCCGTATTTAATTTGGATGACGTAATTTAGTTTTCTAACCAGTAGTACAGTACCACATTACCAAACTAACTGTATTGGCTATGACATAGAGTATGACTCTCTATGACTACATGACTGTAACAATTGTATTTTCATTTGACCGTATTTCCCTGCTTCTGTCCTGGTGCTGGAGTGATAAATTATCTGTCACTACAGCCCCAGGACAGGACTAGGCTGGGCGATGGGTACCTTTCATAGACTTAGGCATAGCATAGTCGCTAGGCTTTATGCAGGACCAAATTATTGCCAGTCACATGTTTTGGTGGACACATGGATGTTAACTGTTAAGCCAGTTTACAAACTTTAAAATATGTCTGATGACCTGAAAAATACTACAAACATGTCACAATGTAACACCATTTACATTCACTTCAAAGGCATACACATGTGACACCATTTACACTCACTTCTAAGGCATAACTGACAATATCTATGGTTTTGGAACACCTATTTTAGCCTCTTCATTTTTTACCCGTCCACCACCCGTCCATCCATATTTCTACCTGTCCTCAATGGTTTTTACCCGTCAAAATGATGGGTGGACAGCTCCCTGCATAAAGCTATTGGTTCACTCATTTTCTGCCTTACACAATCATACTGTGCAATATTCAACAACTGCAATTTAAAGAAATAATTTTGCAACATATCAGAACCACATTTCATCAATAGCATCACTAGCATGCAACAAAAGCATCAATTATCATACAACATAATTTTCATGAGTACATCACAAGTATGTAAATATTTACGCAAGCATAATGGCATTGGCAGTGAGTACACGAATACAAAGTACTTCCACCCCAGGTCTGCTACTGTAGTACTCCAATCCAGTTTTATTTTATGTCATTTTTGGAGAGTGCAGACAGACAATTCCCTACATAACACTTGTTGCCATTGTCTGACACCTGTACATAGTAGTAGTAACACCTAGGTAGTAACACCTAGGTAGTCTTAGAGTACCAGGTAGTTTCACTAGCCGCCTTGGATTGGTAGCGGTTTTCTTGAATCATGTATTCAAACCAGGCTAACTACATGAGATTGCTAAATTGCGTCAAAGGTTGTGTGTGTTTGTATAACATTTTATTGTATGTGGCTTAATAAATTGTTCAGGCGATTTGTGCCCACTACAGTTACATCCCATTATAGCTACACATTTTCCCATTGCAACTATGGTGAAATAGGGGAGCAAATAAAATAAATATAAAAATATGAGCATTATAAAATATTAGCGTTTGGGAGTTTCTGTTCCTGGCTAAATTAGGACTATGTTCAACCGATGCAGTGATCTTCCTGCCATTAATTAACTATATTTAATTCATTGATTTAGGCATCACACCTTTAAATGTTCATTTTAGCTGGATCCGTGTGTCATGTTGGTTGTTTAATATTATTTAATTATAGATGTCATGATGTATGAAGGAGATTTAAAGATGTGGTCTAAAACGGAGACAGGCTCTTTAATATTTTGCAGAAACCATCAGTGAAATATTGATGGTAGGCAACACACTTGGATTTGTTGAAATATTTGCTAAGCCAGTCGCCAGTCAGAGTAATTATGATTGGGTGTGGATGGGTGTCATTTTTCATTATTCATTTCCGTTCGACAGTGACAGGAAATATTGTTATGGTTGCTAAGTGGATATGCTATCTTATGGTGATCGATGTTTTTCTTTGTCTGTGTGTGTAACACTGTGTATGCCAGCAACACGTGGAACTGTGAACTCATAGGACATGATAATGCGTATGCCTAGTCATCCGCGGCTGAATTATTGATCTTAGAAGTTTTGGTTTTGACAGGGCCATGCTGAATATTTTATTGCGTGTAATGGTGCAAAACGGTTATGTGATTAAAGCCTGTTTCATTATTGATCAAATACATAGCTATGTTGGTGTACTGCATTTTAGCATGGCTTGGTGTCATTAATACGATCAAAGAGTAATTATATTAATGACTCAAGTGCTCAGCTTAGCTAAATATACTTTTTTATGGGTAGTAAATTAGTTCAGCCTCAAGCTCCCGAGCCATGGAATATGTCATTAAGCTCAGGTGTGATATTGTGTGTTATATCCCCTTATAATGATTACATACATAATAGTCGCTCAGACGTTGTTAAAATGACCTCAATTGCCCTAGTGCATTATAGATGACATAAAAACATATGCCGTTGTTTTCAGCATTGACACATGGCAGAAATGGACGAAAAAGCGGAGTTTGGAGTGGTGCTGACATCTGGTGCCGCTGCAGGTCTTGCCGCAGATGTCGTCCTGTTTCCGCTGGACACACTGAAGACACGCCTGCAGAGTGCGGACGGCTTCTGGCGTGCCGGCGGCGTGCGTGGCATGTATGCCGGTCTCGCCTCTCTCGCTACCGGCTCCATGCCAAGTGCTGCGATATTCTTCTGCACGTACGAAGGCATCAAAAGTGTGACTAGCACCGGACGAACCTCAGGGCTGCAGGTCGTTGGCGGTCACATGGCGGCCGCGATGTTGGCCGAGGTCGCATCCTGCGTCGTTCGGGTCCCATGTGAGGTTGTGAAGCAGAGGACGCAGACCCTGTCTAACGTGTCATCATGGCACGTCTTTCAGCTCACGATCAAGCGACAGGGGGTCGCCGGACTATTCCAGGGGTACACCTCAACCATCATGCGTGAAGTACCCTTCGCCCTGCTCCAGTACCCCATGTGGGAGCTGTTCAAGAATGCCTGGGCCAGCCACCAGGGCGGCAGCACCGACCCCTGGCAGTCGGCCATTTGTGCTGGTGTGGCGGGGGGTGTTTCAGCCGGGGTCACAACCCCGTTGGACGTTGCCAAGACTCGCATCATGCTGGCGGGTGTGGGGACACCGTTGGCTAGCAGCAGTCTGCTATACGCCCTCAAAACAGTCAATGCAGAAAGGGGTATCTCAGGGTTATTTGCAGGGTTTATTCCCAGGATTGCGCTTGTGTCACTGGGAGGTGCAATCTTTCTAGGCACTTATGATAAAATTAAAGATGTAATGGTAAATTATAATTGCTATACGCATTTATTTTAGTGTTCTTTTTATGTGAACGTCTCATTCAGCTGATATTTTTAAACACTGACTGTTGTTAAAGGAATCTCACTGAACTTTTGCTATTGTCTATACATTCTGTTCTGCTGAGGGTGCAATCTAGTGAAAGTCTGGTAAAATGTATACCCAATCTCATCTATTTCTGCCTCTAACCTGCCTGAAACAACCACAAGTATTTGGAAGTTAGACAATTTTCCAGTGTTTGGCTTTATTCTATGTACAGTATTTACATTCATTATTCACTAAGTTGTATTGTAAATTCATATGTAAAAATAAGTAAACATAGTGAAGCAACAAACCCGAAAAATCTTACAAGCAAATATGAAAAAAGCAGGAGTGTATTGTTTGAAAAGAAGAAGAAAATGTCTGAAAAATACCAAGAAATGGCAGATCTCATGTTTTGGGAGTGTGGTATCGATATTTTGTTGTAAAATAAAACCTGTAAATAAAGGTCATTGATTACGGGACTTTCATAAATGGATTTTATTTACCAGTTACGCTTATGGATAGGTGGGCAGTACTGTATTGTATTATGTATGTATTCTGTTGTCAGGTGTTGCCTTGCAGCAACTCTCAATGCCCATGATACGGTTGTCTTTATATACAATCTGTAAACAACTTTACTGGCTTTACATAACACCAGTGTCGCATTTCAGTGAGATTTTTACTCGTCTCATATTTCATGTGTATTGTTTCCATACAGATATTAAAATATTTATTGTTTCCTCTTGTAGGCTTGAGTACAGTTAATGATGACACGTTACGTGATACATTTAAATGTATGCAATTGTGTTAATTTTGCATCACATCACCTTGGTTAATATTTAATGGCCTGGGTGTTCTTTTTATCCAATATTGGAATCACAGCTTTGACATAACACATATGGAATCCATAATTATTATATTATGGTGTTGAAATCACCTGGAAACCCACGAGTAAGATCATTACACCTGCTTCAAGGCTAGAGAAACAGTCAATCTACATATTCTCTATTGTACAGTGTCAACTTGAGTTTTCTGTAAATGTTGAAGATGTCTATTTGGTCATATTAGAGTAATTTCATACACATTCAAATCTTGCTATACATTAAGCACTACCACAAAGTATGTCACATAGTTTTACTTGTTGAGATTCCCACCTCCTTGTCGTGCTGTATGCCCCCTAAAATTATGTTCACATTTACAAAGATGCCCCTCTTATTATGCAAATGTCTATATCATTTTTATTCGTTGTCTTGCTACATTGCTTTATTGTTTACACATTAAATACAACTTAAAAGTAATAAAAAGAGAACATTGTTGATCTAAAAACCATAATGCCGTTGAGATCGACCCAAGAACTGACAGAACAATACATGTACCGGTCTTTGCATGTCAACATTTCAGCAACGTCAGATACCATGTTGGATATGTGACAAGTTTGGTGGTCGTTTTCATGGTTTGGTCAGAAAGTAAAAGATGGTATGCACTGTTCATGCCGACCAAGTCGACTCTGCTACGTCATTCTGTTTCTAAAATGGCGTAATCCAGAGACTTGATGGCTGTATGGTTTGACACCATTATAAATAAATGACATACGGTTATGAATTTTTCTGTTCAACGCTTTGAATAGAATAAAGGATTGAATACTGTGCTTTAGAAGACATTATTAAAAAAAAAATGGTAGAATCAAAATTAACTTGAATCTAAACGGTAATGCGACGTAACCAAAAAGGGTAATGCAAAATATTGATGTTTCTTAGTAATTCTTACTAATTCCAATTGTCTTACTGTTACACCAATTATAAATGTTTCTGTAATTGTTTTTTTTTATTTGAATGTAATTTCCAAGTCTGATTTTGGCCAGGCAAAAAATAGACCGCTAATAGCAAAGCCGGCTGCCCACCCAGTTGGTTGTTGTCGGGGCAACATTTTCACAAGATCCACCACTCTAAAAAGCACACGACAAGCTTGTTTATTTCAGCATAAAATTATTTGTTATTAATTTTTGTGTGAAATGAATGCCTGTCATAAATTAAAATGTTCATCAGTTTGACAAACGTAGACTTAGACACCGTTAATGAACATGATTTATATTATTTACACACGCCACCCCACCCCACACGCACGCACACACTTGAACAGTATGTAGAGATTAGAGTAGCAGGAATTTCGATCCATTCTGGACAGATTTTTAATGTTGGCGACACCGTTTTGCGCAATTGTCAAGTATTTACCCAAATAACAATTTCTGTAAAATATTCTAATTGAAATAATACTTAGCAATCACAAACATACTTGATGCAAAAAATAACATATTTATTTTCGGTGCATGTGATTTTAAAGATAATCTTCTATTAAAAATTTGACACTATTATCAATAAATGACCATAGTTACGATTTTGTTAAGCACCTTGAACAGAATAAAGGATTGAATACTGTGCTTTACAAGACATTATTTTGTATAAATGGAGAATAAAAAAATTATCTTAAATCTAAACAGTAACCGAAAGGGTAATGAAAAAATATTGATGTTTCTTACTAATTCAATTTTTTTCTGTTATACCAATTATAAATATTTTTGTATTTTGCTTTAATTTGTATGTAATTTACCCCAACTTCCCCAAGTCTGATTTTGGCAGGTCAAAAATTTGACCGCTAATAGCAAAGCCGGCTGCCCACCCCCTCTCTTAAGCTGCCGTGGCAACATTTTCACACGACCCACCACTCTAACCAGCACTTTGTAAGTCGATTCGTCAGTTTTCATTGCATAAAACTGGTCATTGTCGGATTGTATTTCCTCTGGAGTTTTTCCCTTCCTCCATTTCCACCCAGCGTGTCTGCTCTTCCGGTTGAAAGTGATTGTGCGCGTGTCTAACGGCAAATGATTGATTATGTGATCAGTGAAATGTGTCCGCGGCCTGGTGCAGATGTCATGTCTGACAGCAATATAGTGTATGTCTACGACTACGGTGGCAAAATTGGAGCGCGGCGACACATTGGGTAGATAATCGGGTTCTCAATCAAGACACCCGGGTTGTAGCCTGTGCTGCCGACAGTGGCGTGTGGGAACTTTGGACAAGTTCGCCCACTTCACATTGCTCCAGTTGTTTCGGCTAAGCGAATGACTACCTAATAAACAGTGGTGGTAATCTATGACTGAAAGGTCTTTGCGTTTAATTGCAGCATAGCTTAATGCTTCCCAGAGAAATCGATATGATGTCGCCAGTGAGTCAAGCGTAGAGCGCTTTGAGCGGTCATAAAGACTGGATACTGCGCTGCCAATGAACTTCAGTGATGCATGACAAGAGGAGGGGAAGGGAGTGTCGTTGGGGAAGAGGTATCGCGAGGGGCGTCTAAAGAAATACAGGGAGAGGAGGGAAGTGATAACAAGAGGAGTGATGGGAGAAGTAGGGAGAGATAAAGGAGGCATTGATGAAGCCAGGGGCGATAGAAGCAGTAGGGAGAGAGAGGGAGAGAAAGCAGGGAAAGGGGGGAGAGGAAGAAATAAGTAGGGAGAGAGGGGGATAATGAGTAGGGCGATGGACGACATGTGTGTGTGCGTGCGTGCGTGCGTGCGGGCGTGCGGGCGTGTGTGCGTGCATGCGTTTGTGCGTGCGTGTGTCCGCGCATCCGTGCGTGTGTGTGGCGATTGAAGAAGTAGGTATGGGTGATGGAAGAAATATGGAGAGAGGGGAGGGAGACAGGGAGAGGGAAATACAGAGAGAGAGAAAGGGAGAGAGTGTGTGTGTGGGGGAGAGAGAGAGAGAGAGAGAGAGAGAGAGAGAGAGAGAGAGAGAGAGAGAGAGAAGAGAGAGAGAGACAGAGAGAAGAGACAGAGACAGACAGACAGACAGACAGAGACAAGACAGAGAGAGCAGAGAGAGGCAGAGAGAGACAGAGAGAGAGAGAGACAGAGAGAGACAGACAGAGAGACAGAGAGAGAGACAGAGAGAGAGACAGACAGACAGACAGACAGACAGACAGAGAGACAGACAGACAGACAGACAGACAGACAGAGACAGAGAGACAGAGAGACAGAGAGACAGAGAACAGAGACAGAGAGACAGAGACAGACAGACAGACAGACAGACAGACAGAGAGAGAGAGAGAGAGAGAGAGAGAGAGAGAGAGAGAGAGAGACAGAGACAGACACAGACAGACAGACAGACAGACAGACAGAAAGGAGAAGGCGGAGGGACACCAATGTGTGATGTAGGAGTGAGTTTTACCTAGTTACAATCATAAATATTATATACAAATTACATAAACGTACAACACAATGTATTATTAATTCAATACGGTTACGTAAGCCAAGTCTTGCTACTTGAAACCACTATCGTTGTTTACATAACATGCAACTGTTTCGTGCGGTGGTGGTCCATGCTTTCTAATTATGTTTAATGAGGCAGAAAGCCCTTAATGTCACTCGGCCATGTGATGAAATCACTCGCATCAGTCTGTGATCTTTGCAGATTTTGGCACACGGACGGGAACATGCAAACTTGAATAAATTATAGAAGATGTGTACACGGCGCGAATTTCCAAGAAAACACTTATATTACAGATCGCACCTGTTTTTTACACGCATAATAGAGCACTGCTCCCACCCCTTAAATTAACTCCGTTCCAGATAGCCTAATCCCTATTCAATCATACCCACGCATTTTCGTCGTGAAGAATCCATGTAGTAGTGATCCAAGTCTGTGTAAAAGACGTTAATTGCTCCGTAGAATGGCGATTAATTAGTGACCAATTCTCAAGTCAGGTATTAAAACACGTCTACGGGAAAGTCCTAAACGGTAAACGGCAATTAGGTTTAGAAGCTCAAGTATCTCTGGGCAAATACGCGAGCAGCGTCCTTTGAAATTGTCGTAGCAGGACACTAACAGGACACTTGCCGCCACAAACAGTGCAATTTAGCATTTTACATAAAATGGTACTTTCCGTTACAACCAGAGCAACGTTCTCTATAAATGGACAACCGAAAGATTTTTTTATAATGACTAAGAATATTTTGACAACATGGGCATTTATTTTAAAATTTTGTTAGTGAGCATGCCCACAAGTTGCATAATATTGTCAAAGGCAGAACATTATAAACGGATTTATTACGGATTTATTATTGGAGTCCCAAAAGGGCATTGTCATGGTTAAGGCAAACAGACAGTGGCGTATTGAGAAAGGGGGGCGATGGCCCCCAATCCCGGAAAAAAATTAGGATGGTGGGAATGGAGGACCAATACCTGGTTGCCTGATGCATAGAATCACAAAGTACAGTGAGTTTCAGGATGCCTGTCTAAGATTTTCTTTCCCAGTCCTACACTTTCGCAAAAACAATTCATCATTCAAATAGGATTAAATTAGGAGTTCTCCACTTCTGTCGCATAAGTGTTGACAGAGCAATGAAAATGTCATTAATCTCAATGTGCTAATGGTTATTAAGGATTCAAAATAATAGTTACCCGGTTACCAAACTAGGGTCAAATTGCAGTTTGTTTTTATTATTTTCTTGAATATGAATTCCATTCATAATCACATTCAAGAAAGAAAATCCATGAATTCCTTTCCATTGTTTTTTTCTTCTCACTTTTCTCTTACTACGTTCTCTGTCGGCAGTCTCCAGTTCCTTCTATCTAAACAATTTCCATTCTTCTCCCACTCTTTCTAGATCACCTTTACTGCAATCCCCCATCCCAATTTCGGTCGTTTTCGCCTCCATTTCCCCTCTACTTTCTGGGCATCTGCTCTCTGCCAGTTTTTAATCACTCTTTTTTTCAACATTACCAGCCCATGTCCTCCTCACCAATTTGTTCTAAGAATTTTCCTTCACCCCAACATCCACTCTCATTTCATCCATTTTCTCTTATCAGCTCTCTTAACTCCCACAATTATTCTTACCTGGTTTTTCTTTTATTTGCAAACTTAGATCTTCTCTGTTGTTTCTCTGTTAGTGCCATCGTCTCTAGTGCATTCATGTATGCCGCAGTAACACACGAGCTGAGCACATATCCATTACGTTTACATGATATGCGTAATCTCCCATCACCCCCTTTCGAATTTCCTTCAAAAGTTTACCCTTACTGTAAACCTCATTGTAACCAAAGCAATTATATAATCTAGTGGATGTTGCACTGGGAAAATGCCACTTCCTATCGTGAATTTCTAAATTGTAATAGGCCAGTTTCCATGTTGTGAATTTACTGAATGTTTAATTATTGTTTCATCAGAGTAAGTGACTACATGTTGGCATTTGTCATGGTCTTTGTGAGTAGGTTTGAGAGAGTAGCGTCAGGAATGTGGCGGTCTGCTAAGGGCCGATGTTATGTAAGGGCTTTGTGTTCGTGTCCCTTTAATAATCTGCCAGCTACATTGGTCTGTGAACTTGGTAGTCACATCGAGTTGGGTTGGAATATATATATATATATATATATATATATATATATATAGACAGATAGACAGATAGACAGATAGACAGATAGACAGATAGACAGATAGACAGATAGACAGATAGACAGATAGACAGATAGACAGATAGACAGATAGACAGATACAGATAGACAGATAGATAGATAAATAGATAGATAGATAGATAGATAGAGAGAGAGAGGAGAGAGAGAGAGGAGGGAGAAAAAGTTTGCTTGGTTGTTGGGTGGCCCCCTCCAGTGCAACATCCTGGCTACGCCACTGCAAACAGAATGTGCCATAAAATGGAAATTCCTTTCTGTTTTAATTAATATTGTTTACATCAAAACAAGCTGCTGGTAAGTCCTACACTGATTTAGTAACTTTTGTATAACTAAATCAGACCAAGAGGTCCACAATATTAAACGAATCCAGATGTTTATTATTAATGAAAGAGTAACCTAATATCTGACAATCGGTTATAAATAATATATTGAAATATCATCACAATTCGCACACTTCACGTTGCCTGGTTTTTTTGCCTACGTGTGTGGGAATGTGCATATTCGATCACTAAAAGTGTTCCTTTGGGACAATATCTCCCGCAGTGGACATTCAGAAATAGGCCGTGGATCACTCAGGCAGTCGGGGGCGCCCGTACGTCATCACAGGTGTTTATATGAGCAACAACTACACACTGGTGTCACCAAGGTATACAACAATGACTGCAGACTCCAGTGGGCCGGCGTCGACTGGCCTACTTGGGCTACTCGCGTAACCGTAACGTGAGTAGCGAGAGTAATCCAACTGAACAGCGATGATATGAGATAAACCCCTTAAAGCAAATAAATTGAATAAAGTAATCAGTTGTTCAGTGTGTAAATGTGATGTTCTCTTCTTGGACTTAAATTATAATACATAGAATGTGGTGACTTTAGTATAATATAATAAATGCATATTTAAATGATTGTGTCGTGTAATGTTTAATTAATTTCTTGTGTAATAGGTGTCTACGTTCCCCATTGGCTGAAGATTAACCTTGTTTATATAGGTCAAGAAGGGTCACGTGGACAAGTGATCTAGGTCCGGATGTTCGATTGGTACTCGTGTGACTCGTGTTTCTCGCGTAACTCAATCAAAGTTGGTCCAGGAGAGTCTTAGCGCCAGATAATAGCTGTGAGAAACATAGTTTTGTTTTCTGGCGGATAACGCACAAATAACATCCGCAAAACGTGTGAAATAAACTTTCTGAATTTTGTTTAATGTGTGTGTGTGTGTGTGTGTGTGTGTGTGTGTGTGTGTGTGTGTGTGTGTGTGTGTGTGTGTGTGTGTGTGTGTGTGTGTGTGTGTGTGTGTGTGTGTGTGTGTGTGTGTGTGTGTGTGTGTGTGTGTGTGTGTGTGTGTGTGTGTGTGTGTGTGTGTGTGTGTGTGTGTGTGTGTGTGTGTGTGTGTGTGTGTGTGTGTGTGTGTGTGTGTGTGTGTGTGTGTGTGTGTGTGTGTGTGTGTGTGTGTGTGTGTGTGTGTGTGTGTGTGTTGTATAATATTATATATATATATATATATATATATATATATATATATATATATATATATATATATATATATATATATATATAATTAACAAGTTAATAAAAGGTTTATTTCAAACAGTTTGTGTGTATAGTTGTTGTATTGGCTGTGTACACACGACGTTCTTCTAACAGTGACTGTCAAGAGCCGTGTACGCCTAACGTGTACCTTTGACAAAAATGACAGTTGTTACCAATATAAGTGTCTTTTCTCTTCCATGATCGCTCCGAGCTAGGTAATCCGTCCACTGATCATCTCATTTCATCTCGTCTCATCCCCAGTACCGCGGCATCATGGGAATATGATGCATGATATACGATGTAACATAATTTTATGTGCGTGCGCTTGCGTGTGTTGGTTTTTCGTGAATTTCAGCAACGAAATCGAGCAAAATGTGAATCATCCCTCCTGGATAAATAGAATTAGAAACACGAAAACAATACCTTCAAGTCGTAGAGGAGACCGGTGCTAATTGTGACAAAAACACACATTTCAAGATTCAAGATTCAATAATATAGAAAATTACACAATTGGTTTAATTTCTCTCTCCCTCTCCCTCTCCCTCTCCCTCTCCCTCTCCCTCTCCCTCTCCCTCTCCCTCTCCCTCTCCCTCTCCCTCTCCTCTCTCCTCTCCCTCTCCCTCTCCCTCTCCCTCTCCCTCTCCCTCTCCCTCTCCCTCTCCCTCTCCCTCTTCAATTGTCAAGCTTAATTGGTAGCTACAACGGGAATAAAAAGTAGCTATAACGGGAAGTAGCTCTAACGGGAAGACACCCTACACACCGTTACAACTTAGCCGTGTTACAACTAGCCCCGGTCTTCCCTATAAACGTTCAGGTCGACTTGATCTTAATGACGGCCGTGTTTCAACTAGCCCCGGTCTGCCCTATACACGTTCAGGTCGACTTGATCTTAATGACGCCCGTATTACAACTAGCCCCGGTCTCCCCTATAAACGTTCAGGTCGACTTGATCTTAATGACGGCCGTGTTTCAACTAGCCCCGGTCTGCCCTATACACGTTCAGGTCGACTTGATCTTAATGACGCCCGTATTACAACTAGCCCCGGCCTCCCCTATAAATGTTCAGGTCAACTTGATCTAAATAACGGCGACGCGTGAGACATTATTAATGCCGGTCAAGCACTCCGACTGCGTTACCAGACGTTCTCCTTACGTCGGTCGATATCTCCACTCTACTGTCGTCTACTAATTAATTAATCATTGAAGGCGCACACTCACAGACGGTCTATAGCCTATTCTAAATTGTTGTCGTTTGTCGATATCCGAGTAGATTTTAATTTTATAGTTTAAAATTACATATTCTGCAAGTAAATTCTAAAATCGACGTAAATTATTTTTAGATTGCGCTTTCAGGCGGAAACAAATAACCTCTGAGCTGCTGATAGATAGATCTAGAGAATATGTTAGAATTATACAAATAATAAATACAGACATACAGTAATGTAATCGCTTAACTTATATGTAATTATTATTCATAGTATTTTATTTTTGTTAAATATAATATAATAATGGTCCCGGGGATACGATGCTCTAGAAATGCTAGTAATGATAATAATAATAATAATAATAATAATAATGGAATAATTAAAAATTGACGGAGATGTTAGTAACATAAAATAAGTTCTTATAAACTGAACTTGTCGATATTAATTCACTGCACGAGTAAGTGGGTACATATTATTGAGTATACACCTCTGACAAGCGTTTCAAAATTAATTAAGATTATGCTTAGTCCGCTTAGAACACCATACCCAGATGTATCACTTGCTTTAAGTGATACTATAACTTCGGTTTATTCTGCGTGGTAGTTGGAATTATATTCCAGATCAACGAACCTTTCATAACAAACTTAACATTAATTTATCATGTATACTTTTTCACTAGTTAAAATATTGACGTATGCTTATAATTTCACTAAAGTAAATCGAAAATCTGGATATCAATTGTTCTGTATATTATCGTGAAAATTAAGATAGTGATTCTAATTTTGTAACTAATTGTAACCCTTCAATAACGCCTATATCCTTGACAATTAAAGCTCAAAGGTGCAACGAGCAAATTCATTTGGTGTAATCATAAACGAGGACAGGTAAAGAGTCGTCATGGTCCATGGAACCGCCAAAATATACGTTGGAAAAACAATTTCAAACACATGTTTTAGGGTTTTTACGAAACGCGGCTGTAGTTTCATAATCCACAACTGTAATAAGGAGAAAGCAGGTTCGCCAACATTGAGCTTAGCTTTAGGAACAAAATAATGAATAGAAACGGATTACCTAAGGGTCTACATGTCTAAACGTGTCAACCTCCCCAATACCAGTAAGCTGGGTAGATTGTGGATGTGAGCACTGTTATATATTACGTATGTTATACAACGACATACAGGTCAAATAATTTCACTTATATGATTTTATCTGGTAAATACATAGTTTGACCAGTTGTCAAATATTCACAAACTTAGCACATTTCATCCAACTATTTATAATATATATTGAACCAGGAATGTATCTACGACATCAAACATGTGACATAAGACAGGTATTTTCACAAGCGACCATTTATATCAAGATTGACATTTATTATGAGATAAATCAGTTGTTCCGAACGTAAAACGTAATATACGGATAGTATGTAAAACGTAACCTACATGTGTGGCAAATACTTCGGGAAAACGGCACCGCGTCATGAAGTAGACACTGACACAATAATAATTACATTTACCGGCATAACAATACGAATTTTATTTGACAATTGTATGTTACTACGATTAGAACGTTGCCGAGCGCTGGAAACAATTAGAAACTAGAATTATGACGATTAGCACCTATCGATGAACGTGGACTACACATCACATCCCCGATCTCCGTCACTTTGAACAAACAACGAGTATTAGCGAGCGCGTTACGACGTTTATGCAACTTACAACGAGTGCGAACCACCAAGGTATCCCGCAAGTTGGCGGACACGTTTGTTAGTTTACATAACAACTGATTAATAAATAATTACGCGCGAAATTACACAAAAGTACGACTGTCCGTGAAGTGTTATTTTTCTTTAGCATAAATAGTTACTTCGGTAGTATAATTGTAAGTACTATTGTTTTAAGATACGTGCTTTTAGAATGTGGCAACCGATCGTGTCTGTACGCGCTCCGCCTCACTCCACTCTAAAATCTGTACGCGCTCCATCTCACTCCACTCTAAAGTCTGTACGCGCTCCGCCTCACTCCACTCTAAAGTCTGTACACGCTCCGCCTCACTCCACTCTAAAGTCTGTACGCGCTCCACCTCACTCCACTCTAAAGTCTGTACGCGCTCCGCCTCACTCCACTCTAAAATCTGTACGCGTCCATCTCACTCCACTTTAAAGTCTGTACGCGCTCCCCTCACCCACCTAAAATCTACACGCTCCGCCTCCTCCACTAAAGTCACGCGCTCCCCTCACTCCACTCTAAAGTCTGTACGCGCTCCGCCTCACTCCACTCTAAAATCTGTACGCGCTCCATCTCACTCCACTCTAAAGTCTGTACGCGCTCCGCCTCACTCCACTCTAAAGTCTGTACACGCTCCGCCTCACTCCACTCTAAAGTCTGTACGGCTCCATCTCACTCCACTCTAAAGTCTGTACACGCTCCGCCTCCTCCACTCTAAAGTCTGTACGCGCTCTCCCCACTCCACTCTAAAATCTGTACGCGCTCCCTCACTCCACTCTAAAGTCTGTACGCGCTCCATCTCACTCCACCCCTAAAGTCTGTACACGCTCCGCCTCACTCCACTCTAAGTCTGACGCGCTCCGCCTCACTCCACTCTAAATCTGTACGCGCTCCGCTCACTCCCCTCTAAAGTCTGTACCCCTCCATCTCACTCCACTCTAAAGTCTGTACACGCTCCGCCTCACTCCACTCTAAAGTCTGTACGCGCTCCATCTCACTCCACTCTAAAGTCTGTACACGCTCCGCCTCACTCCACCCTAAAGTCTGTACGCGCTCCATCTCACTCCACTCTAAAGTCTATACACGCTCCGCCTCACTCCACTCTAAAGTCTGTACGCGCTCCGCCTCACTCCACTCTAAAGTCTGTACGCGCTCCACCTCACTCCACTCTAAAGTCTGTACGCGCTCCACCTCACTCCACTCTAAAGTCTGTACGCGCTCCGCCTCACTCCACTCTAAAGTCTGTACGCGCTCCACCCTCCACTCTAAAGTCTGTACGCGCTCCACCTCACTCCACTCTAAAGTCTGTACGCGCTCCGCCTCACTCCACTCTAAAGTCTGTAGCGCTCCATCTCACTCCACCTGTCTGTACCGCTCCACCTCACTCCACTCTAAAGTCTGTACGCGCTCCACCTCACTCCACTCTAAAGTCTGTACGCGCTCCGCCTCACTCCACTCTAAAGTCTGTACGCGCTCCACCTCACTCCACTCTAAAGTCTGTACGCGCTCCGCCTCACTCCACTCTAAAGTCTGTACGCGCTCCATCTCACTCCACTCTAAAGTCTGTACACGCTCCGCCTCACTCCACTCTAAAGTCTGTACGCGCTCCGCCTCACTCCACTCTAAAGTCTGTACGCGCTCCATCTCACTCCACTCTAAAGTCTGTACGCGCTCCGCCTCACTCCACTCTAAAGTCTGTACGCGCTCCGCTCACTCCACTCTAAAGTCTGTACGCGCTCCACCTCACTCCACTCTAAAGTCTGTACGCGCTCCACCTCACTCCACTCTAAAGTCTGTACGCGCTCCGCCTCACTCCACTCTAAAGTCTGTACGCGCTCCATCTCACTCCACTCTAAAGTCTGTACGCGCTCCGCCTCACTCCACTCTAAAGTCTGGCTCACCCCCCACTCTAAATCTGTACGCGCTCCGCCTCACTCCTCTAAAGTCTGTACGCGCTCCGCCTCACTCCACTCTAAAGTCTGTATGCCCCCCCGCTCCATCTCACTCCACTCTAAAGTCTGTACACGCTCCGCCTCACTCCACTCTAAAGTCTGTACGCGCTCCATCTCACTCCACTCTAAAGTCTGTGGCTCCACTCACTCCTCTAAAGTCTGTACCCCGCTCACTCCACTCTAAAGTCTGTACGCGCTCCACCTCACTCCACTCTAAAGTCTGTACGCGCTCCGCCTCACTCCACTCTAAAGTCTGTACGCGCTCCGCCTCACTCCACTCTAAAGTCTGTACGCGCTCCATCTCACTCCACTCTAAAGTCTGTACACGCTCCGCCTCACTCCACTCTAAAGTCTGTACGCGCTCCGCCTCACTCCACTCTAAAGTCTGTACGCGCTCCATCTCACTCCACTCTAAAGTCTGTACACGCTCCGCCTCACTCCACTCTAAAGTCTGTACGCGCTCCGCCTCACTCCACTCTAAAGTCTGTACGCGCTCCGCCTCACTCCACTCTAAAGTCTGTACGCGCTCCACCTCACTCCACTCTAAAGTCTGTACACGCTCCGCCTCACTCCACTCTAAAGTCTGTACGCGCTCCATCTCACTCCACTCTAAAGTCTGTACACGCTCCGCCTCACTCCACTCTAAAGTCCCGTACTCCCCAATGTCTCCCATCTCACTCCACTCTAAAGTCTGTACACGCTCCGCCTCACTCCACTCTAAAGTCTGTACGCGCTCCGCCTCACTCCACTCTAAAGTCTGTACGCGCTCCGCCTCACTCCACTCTAAAGTCTGTACGCGCTCCACCTCACTCCACTCTAAAGTCTGTACGCGCTCCGCCTCACTCCACTCTAAAGTCTGTTACAAGTTCGCTCCATCTCACTCCACTCTAAAGTCTGTACACGCTCCGCCTCACTCCACTCTAAAGTCTGTACGCGCTCCGCCTCACTCCACTCTAAAGTCTGTACGCGCTCCATCTCACTCCACTCTAAAGTCTGTACGCGCTCCACCTCACTCCACTCTAAAGTCTGTACGCGCTCCGCCTCACTCCACTCTAAAGTCTGTACGCGCTCCGCCTCACTCCACTCTAAAGTCTGTACGCGCTCCACCTCACTCCACTCTAAAGTCTGTACACGCTCCGCCTCACTCCACTCTAAAGTCTGTACGCGCTCCATCTCACTCCACTCTAAAGTCTGTACCGCTCGCCTCACTCCACTCTAAAGTCTGTACGCGCTCCGCCTCTCCACTCTAAATCTGACGCGCTCCGCCTCACTCCACTCTAAAGTCTGTACGCGCTCCGCCTCACTCCACTCTAAAGTCTGTACACGCTCCGCCTCACTCCACTCTAAAGTCTGTACGCGCTCCGCCTCACTCCACTCTAAAATCTGTACGCGCTCCATCTCACTCCACTCTAAAGTCTGTACACGCTCCGCCTCACTCCACTCTAAAGTCTGTACGCGCTCCGCCTCACTCCACTCTAAAGTCTGTACGCGCTCCGCCTCACTCCACTCTAAAGTCTGTACGCGCTCCATCTCACTCCACTCTAAAGTCTGTACGCGCTCCGCCTCACTCCACTCTAAAGTCTGTACGCGCTCCCTCACTCCACTCTAAAGTCTGTACGCGCTCCGCTCACTCCACTCTAAAGTCTGTACGCGCTCCGCCTCACTCCACTCTAAAGTCTGTACGCGCTCCGCCTCACTCCACTCTAAAGTCTGTACGCGCTCCGCCTCACTCCACTCTAAAGTCTGTACGCGCTCCGCCTCACTCCACTCTAAAGTCTGTACGCGCTCCACTCACTCCACTCTAAAGTCTGTACGCGCTCCGCCTCACTCCACTCTAAAGTCTGTACGCGCTCCATCTCACTCCACTCTAAAGTCTGTACGCGCTCCGCCTCACTCCACTCTAAAGTCTGTACGCCTCCATCTCACCCACTCTAAAGCTGTACCGCTCCGCCTCACTCCACTCTAAAGTCTGTACGCGCTCCGCCTCACTCCACTCTAAAGTCTGTACGCGCTCCGCCTCACTCCACTCTAAAGTCTGTACGCGCTCCGCCTCACTCCACTCTAAAGTCTGTACACGCTCCGCCTCACTCCACTCTAAAGTCTGTACGCGCTCCACCTCACTCCACTCTAAAGTCTGTACGCGCTCCGCCTCACTCCACTCTAAAGTCTGTACGCGCTCCATCTCACTCCACTCTAAAGTCTGTACGCGCTCCGCCTCACTCCACTCTAAAGTCTGTACGCGCTCCGCCTCACTCCACTCTAAAGTCTGTACGCGCTCCATCTCACTCCACTCTAAAGTCTGTACGCGCTCCGCCTCACTCCACTCTAAAGTCTGTACGCGCTCCGTCTCACTCCACTCTAAAGTCTGTACGCGCTCCGCCTCACTCCACTCTAAAGTCTGTACGCGCTCCATCTCACTCCACTCTAAAGTCTGTACGCGCTCCGCCTCACTCCACTCTAAAGTCTGTACGCGCTCCATCTCACTCCACTCTAAAGTCTGTACAGCGCTCCGCCTCACTCCACTCTAAAGTCTGTACGCGCTGCCTCACTCCACTCTAAAGTCTGTACGCGCTCCGCCTCACTCCACTCTAAAGTCTGTACGCGCTCCGCCTCACTCCACTCTAAAGTCTGTACGCGCTCCGCCTCACTCCACTCTAAAGTCTGTACACGCTCCGCCTCACTCCACTCTAAAGTCTGTACGCGCTCCATCTCACTCCACTCTAAAGTCTGTACACGCTCCGCCTCACTCCACTCTAAAGTCTGTACGCGCCCCTCACCCCTAAAGTCTGTACCGCTCCGCCTCACTCCACTCTAAAGTCTGTACGCGCTCCCCTCACTCCACTCTAAAGTCTGTACGCGCTCCCCTCACTCCACTCTAAAGTCTGTACGCGCTCCACTCACTCCACTCTAAAGTCTGTACCGCTCCGCCTCACTCCACTCTAAAGTCTGTACGCGTCTCCCAGCCCCTCACTCCACTCTAAAGTCTGTACGCGCTCCGCCTCACTCCACTCTAAAGTCTGTACGCGCTCCACTCACTCCACTCTAAAGTCTGTACGCGCTCCACTCACTCCACTCTAAAGTCTGTACGCGCTCCCCTCACTCCACTCTAAAGTCTGTACCGCTCCCCTCACTCCACTCTAAAGTCTGTACGCGCTCCCTCACTCCACTCTAAAGTCTGTACCGCTCCGCCTCACTCCACTCTAAAGTCTGTACGCGCTCCCTCACTCCACTCTAAAGTCTGTACACGCTCCGCCTCACTCCACTCTAAAGTCTGTACCCTCATCCTCACTCCACTCTAAAGTCTGTACCGCTCCGCCTCACTCCACTCTAAATCTGTACGCGCTCCGCCTCACTCCACTCTAAATCTGTACGCGCTCCCTCACTCCACTCTAAAGTCTGTACCGCTCCTCACTCCACTCTAAAGTCTGTACACGCTCCGCCTCACCACTCTAAGCTACCGCCCCCATCCACTCAAATCTGTACGCGCTCCACTCATCCCTCAAAATCTGTACACGCTCCGCCTCACTCCCTTTTCGTACGCCTCCACTCCACTCTAAATTAACCGCTCCGCCTTCCACTCTAAAGTCTGTACGCCCCTCTCACTCCTCTAAAGTCTGTACGCGCTCCGCCTCACTCCACTCTAAAGTCTGTCGCTCCACCATATCTAAAGTCTGTACGCGCTCCGCCTCACTCCACTCTAAAGTCTGTACGCGCTCCACCTACTCCACTCTAAAGTCCTCGCTCCGCCTCACTCCTCTAAAGTCTTCGCGCTCCATCCACTCCACTCTAAAGTCTGTCGCGCTCCGCTCACTCCACTCTAAAGTCTGTACGCGCTCCACTCACTCCACTCTAAAGTCTGTACACGCTCCGCCTACTCCACTCTAAAGTCTGTACGCGCTCCATCTACTCCACTCTAAAGTCTGTACACGCTCCGCCTCACTCCACTCTAAAGCTGTCGCGCTCCATCTCACTCCACTCAAAGTCTGTACACGCTCCCTCACTCCATCTAAAGTCTGTACCGCTCCCCTCACTCCCTCTAAGGTCTCCACTCACTCCACCTAAAGTCTGTACGCGCCGCCTCACTCCACTTAAAGTCGTACGCGCTCCCCCTCACTCCACTCTAAAGTCTGTACGCGCTCCACCTCACTCCACTCTAAAGTCTGTACGCGCTCCACCTCACTCCACTCTAAAGTCTGTACGCGCTCCGCCTCACTCCACTCTAAAGTCTGTACGCGCTCCACCTCACTCCACTCTAAAGTCTGTACGCGCTCCACCTCACTCCACTCTAAAGTCTGTACGCGCTCCGCCTCACTCCACTCTAAAGTCTGTACGCGCTCCACTCACTCCACTCTAAAGTCTGTACGCGCTCCGCCTCACTCCACTCTAAAGTCTGTACGCGCTCCATCTCACTCCACTCTAAAGTCTGTACACGCTCCGCCTCACTCCACTCTAAAGTCTGTACGCGCTCCATCTCACTCCACTCTAAAGTCTGTACACGCTCCGCCTCACTCCACTCTAAAGTCTGTACGCGCTCCATCTCACTCCACTCTAAAGTCTGTACACGCTCCGCCTCACTCCACTCTAAAGTCTGTACGCGCTCCCTCACTCCCTAAAATCTGTACCGCTCCGCCTCACTCCACTCTAAAGTCTGTACGCGCTCCTCTCACTCCACTCTAAATCTGTACACGCCCCACTCCACTCTAAATCTGTACACGCTCCACTCACTCCACTCTAAATCTCCGCTCTCACTCCACTCTAAAGTCTGTACGCGCTCCGCCTCACTCCACTCTAAAGTCTGTACGCGCTCCGCCTCACTCCACTCTAAATCTACCTCCGCCTCACTCCACTCTAAGTCTACGCCTCCATCTCACTCCACTCAAATTTTCGCGCTCCGCCTCACTCCACTCTAAAGTCTGTACGCGCTCCATCTCACTCCACTCTAAAGTCTGTACGCGCTCCGCCTCACTCCACTCTAAAGTCTGTACGCGCTCCATCTCACTCCACTCTAAAGTCTGTACACGCTCCGCCTCACTCCACTCTAAAGTCTGTACGCGCTCCACCTCACTCCACTCTAAAGTCTGTACGCGCTCCGCCTCACTCCACTCTAAAGTCTGTACGCGCTCCATCTCACTCCACTCTAAAGTCTGTACACGCTCCGCCTCACTCCACTCTAAAGTCTGTACGCGCTCCATCTCACTCCACTCTAAAGTCTGTACACGCTCCGCCTCACTCCACTCTAAAGTCTGTACGCGCTCCGCCTCACTCCACTCTAAAGTCTGTACGCGCTCCATCTCACTCCACTCTAAAGTCTGTACGCGCTCCACCTCACTCCACTCTAAAGTCTGTACGCGCTCCGCCTCACTCCACTCTAAAGTCTGTACGCGCTCCACCTCACTCCACTCTAAAGTCTGTACGCGCTCCACCTCACTCCACTCTAAAGTCTGTACGCGCTCCGCCTCACTCCACTCTAAAGTCTGTACGCGCTCCATCTCACTCCACTCTAAAGTCTGTACGCGCTCCACCTCACTCCACTCTAAAGTCTGTACGCGCTCCACCTCACTCCACTCTAAAGTCTGTACGCGCTCCGCCTCACTCCACTCTAAAGTCTGTACGCGCTCCATCTCACTCCACTCTAAAGTCTGTACACGCTCCGCCTCACTCCACTCTAAAGTCTGTACGCGCTCCATCTCACTCCACTCTAAAGTCTGTACACGCTCCGCCTCACTCCACTCTAAAGTCTGTACGCGCTCCATCTCACTCCACTCTAAAGTCTGTACACGCTCCGCCTCACTCCACTCTAAAGTCTGTACGCGCTCCACCTCACTCCACTCTAAAGTCTGTACACGCTCCGCCTCACTCCACTCTAAAGTCTGTACGCGCTCCATCTCACTCCACTCTAAAGTCTGTACACGCTCCGCCTCACTCCACTCTAAAGTCTGTACACGCTCCGCCTCACTCCACTCTAAAATCTGTACGCGCTCCGCCTCACTCCACTCTAAAGTCTGTACACGCTCCGCCTCACTCCACTCTAAAGTCTGTACGCGCTCCGCCTCACTCCACTCTAAAGTCTGTACACGCTCCGCCTCACTCCACTCTAAAGTCTGTACGCGCTCCATCTCACTCCACTCTAAAGTCTGTACACGCTCCGCCTCACTCCACTCTAAAGTCTGTACGCGCTCCGCCTCACTCCACTCTAAAGTCTGTACGCGCTCCGCCTCACTCCACTCTAAAGTCTGTACGCGCTCCACCTCACTCCACTCTAAAGTCTGTACGCGCTCCGCCTCACTCCACTCTAAAGTCTGTACGCGCTCCATCTCACTCCACTCTAAAGTCTGTACGCGCTCCGCCTCACTCCACTCTAAAGTCTGTACGCGCTCCATCTCACTCCACTCTAAAGTCTGTACACGCCCGCCTCACTCCACTCTAAAGTCTGCCGCCCCCCCTCTAAAGTCTGTACGCGCTCCACCTCACTCCACTCTAAAGTCTGTACGCGCTCCATCTCACTCCACTCTAAAGTCTGTACCGCTCCGCCTCACTCCACTCAAAAATCTGTACCGCTCCCCTCACTCCACTCTAAAGTCTTACCGCTCCGCCTCACTCCACTCTAAAGTCTGTACGCGCTCCGCCTCACTCCACTCTAAAGTCTGTACGCGCTCCACCTCACTCCACTCTAAAGTCTGTACGCGCTCCGCCTCACTCCACTCTAAAGTCTGTACGCGCTCCACCTCACTCCACTCTAAATCTGTACGCGCTCCGCCTCACTCCACTCTAAAGTCTGTACGCGCTCCACCTCACCCCCACTCTAAATTTCCCTGTACCCCCCGTTTCCCCGCCTCACTCCACTCTAAAGTCTGTACGCGCTCCGCCTCACTCCACTCTAAAGTCTGTACGCGCTCCGCCTCACTCCACTGTAAAGTCTGTACGCGCTCCATCCCCCCACTCTAAAGTCTGTACGCGCTCCACCTCACTCCACTGCGCATACATGTAAAATTATAGGGATCTGTTTTATGCGTCAGTGAACCAGAAGTAAAGATAACTTGTCTCCCCACAACAACGGCGGCACGCAGCCAACAGATGACAATATACTGGCGGCGACAGAATTTGTGTCAATGTTCTGGACTGTTCTGATGATAATTCAATACTACATTTTGTCGTGTTCGATGTCGCATGAATTGCGATAGCATAATAAAATACTGATTACGATGGCACAGTAAAACAGAAGAAAAAAACTGCAGCAATAATAATTGTGTTAAATACATAAATTTCAAAGGGGAAGTGGCTTTGTGTCGTCGAGTGTTTGGCGACAGACCTTTTCCCGGCCTCTTTCTCATGCGTCATCATATTCAATAATTAATGGGACAGTCTGAAAACTAGTTAAATTTACCGATCGATGGTGTACACAGAGTAGGCACGTTGCGAGGTTGATTTCGGGGGGTGGGGTTGGGTTCCTTTTTTATCTGAGTCCAAAAACCTTCCACACACACACACACACACACACACACACACACACACACACACACACACACACACACACACACACACACACAACAAACAAACAAACAAACAAACAACACACACACCTACACACAAACACACAGACGTACACACACACACACACACACACACACACACACACACACACTGATACACAATGACACACACACACACACACACACACACACACACACACACACACACACACACACACACACACACACACACACACACACACACACACACACACACACACAAACAAACAAACAAACAAACAAACACACCTACACACAAACACACAGACGTACACACACATACACACACACACACACACACACACACACACACACACACACACACACACACAATGATACACAATGACACAACACACACACACACACACACACACACAAACAAACAAACAAACACACACCTACACACAAACACACAGACGTACACACACATACACACACACCACACACACACACACACACACACACACACTGATACACAATGACACACACACACACACACACACACACACACACACACACACACACACACACACACACACACACACACACACACAACACACACACTAACACACACACACACACACACACACACACACAACAAACAAACACACACCACACACAAACACACAGACGTACACACACACACACACACACACACACACACACACACACACACACACACACACACACACACACACACACACTGATACACAATGACATACACACACAACAAACAAACAAACACACACCTAGACACAAACACACAGACGTACACACACAACACACACACACACACTGATACACAATGACACACACTGATACACAATGACACACACACACACACACACACACACACACACACACACACACACACACACACACAAACAAACAAACAAACAAACAAACAAACACACACCTACACACAAACACACAGACGTACACACACATACACACACACCACACACACACACACACTGATACACAATGACACACACACATACACACACAAACACACACACACGCACACAAACAAACAAACAAACAAACACACACCTACACACAAACACACAGACTACACACACACACACACACACACACACACACACACACACACACACACACACACACACACACACACACAACTGATACACAATGACACACACACACACACACACACACACACACACACACACACACACACACACACACACACACACACACACACACACACAAACACACATACACACACACAAACACACACACACACACACAAACACACACACAAACAAACAAACAAACACACACCTACACACAAACACACAACACACACACACACACACACACACACACACACACACACACACACACACACACACACACACACACACACCACACACACACACTGTACACAATGACACACAATGACACACAATGACCCCCACACACACACACACACACACACACACACACACACACACACACACACACACACACACACACACACACACAAACACACACACACAAACACACACACACACACACACAACACACACACAAACAAACAAACAAACAAACACACACCTACACACAAACACACAGACGTACATACACACACACACACACACACACACACACACACACACACACACACACACACACACACACACACACACACACACACACACACACACACACACACACACACACACACACCTACACACAAACACACAGACGTCTTAAAAAAACACTTATTCAAAAATGAAATATTTTGTATGTTGAATCGTAACCCTTTTCGAAGCACGCGTATCAATTAACTTGCCACGATAACAAATTATGATAACATCACGAATAGCAGCATTGTGTTGCGACTGATTGCTGCACAATGATTAAACACCAGCGGTCGTGTTTGACATGGCTACAACCACTTAATCGACCCGTAGTTAAACGACGATCCCGTCTGTTTTCCGCAAACATTCGTTGACCTGCGCGCGTCGTGACGGATCATGCGCCGGGCCTTTAGACGATGGAGCGGCTCATGGTGATCTAGTGCAAGGCGGCAGAAGGGCGACTGCCGCGCGCCGATGTCGTCTGCAATATTTATGAGCATCACTGATGGCGTTTCACGCTCCGCTGCGGTCAACGTATTCGTCACGCTGTGAGCGTCATACCACTTCGGAGGTGGCGACAGCGACGGACGAACGTTGGCATGCTGCTGCGGTGAAGCTGTTTCTCGTGCAAGACGCCAACTTCTATGGGAAACAACATCGATGCTCTTTTCAACTTTCAAGTCGCCGTAGCGTCGCGGTTTCCATAAGAGAGCCAAGGCGGTAAACGCCACTGGGTAGTTTCCAAGACGTCACGCACTTGTTTGGCCTGCGGCCTGGTAGAAACGATGCACGCATAGGTGAGCGCCGAGCGCGCCAAAAGAAAGAAGACCACATGTCAGCAGTCAGTAAGGCCAAGAACGGCGGCGGTTTCAGCGCGCTGTTCAAAGTCTCCGCAACCCCGACCCCGGCGATGGATGACTTTGACACTGTCATCATCAACGTTGGCGGCACCCGCTTCGAAACGGCGCGCTCAACCCTCGGCCGGCATCCGGACACACGCCTAGCTCTCCTGGACGAGAACTCGCTCGAGTACGGTCCGAAGAAGCGAGAGTTCTACTTCGATCGCGACCCGGGTCTCTTCGTTCACATCCTCAACTTCTACCGCTTCGGCGACCTGCACTTTCCACGCGACCTCTGCGGACCGACGATCCGACGGGAGCTCGACTTCTGGGGTGTCGATATGCAGCATGTGGCGCCATGTTGCTGGGGCTTCTTCCAGGCATGTTTCGACAACGACGTGACACTGAAACTGCTACGCCAAGCGTTCGACACGCCCGATAAGCCGCAGCAGGGTGAGAGCGGTGCCAGCAAGTGGAAGACATCAAAGAGTCAAATTAACCGCTTCCTTGAAGACCCGTCGTCATCGGCATGGGCTAAGGTAGGCACTCCGTTCGTCTTGACGTCTTTTTATAGATGCGTTAGAAGGTTGTTCGCGTTATTGGTTAGGAACGAAAATATATTACACTTAGTTTTAACGAAAGAAACGACTGGTCTGTTTTGGGTGACACCGTCGATCATTGGCGTCAGTCCGTACACAAAATAGAAAACCCCCAAATAGGCGTACACATGGCCCGATAAAGGTATGTGTTCTTATTTTATGCGACATTCCGTCATTAGGACAACACAAAGCGCTTTCCACTGGCAGACCTTTTCAATCGAACAATCGAACACCATAATTTATTGACTTCTCCGGAATATATTTGCCCACGCGGAATATGTACGTATCCAGAACTGCCCTTTCACTTCTGTGTAACTTGAAACAACGCGCAGATAATAAATATCATTGATCATGCATCGAAACAGTTGTAGCTCCAGTCGTCTCGAGCACGAGTTCCTTGGTTTGATTCTGATTGTAATGTTCTAACCAACAAGTCGCCATCCTTACATTTGGACACACCGTATATAGCTATGACATGAATAGTGCCCCAGCTGCGTAGTTGGACGTATCCACCCGATACTTTATTTGAACAATAACATTCCGTGTTACCACAACATCAATTGTATCCCATGTAAACAATTACTGACATGCCAACGTACGATTATTTGTTTATTGACATAGCCACGCTTTTCGTGATCATACCCTTTACATTTTTAAAGGTTTACCACCGTACATGACAACATGACATGAGATAAAAATAGCCAACGTATTCATTTGTAACATGAAGGCTGCTGTCTGAACGTGCGAAAGTTGAAGGATATTCCGATCAAACTGGTTCGCCTCTGCATTATTTCCAAAAGTTTCTTGACGTGTTGTTAACGATTGAAACGTGTTTGGCAGTGGTACTTTCAAAATGTGAACGTTGATACACTATGCTCAATTTGGCAAGTAATATACCTTTACAACATGTATTATAGTCACAAGAACATAACATTAAATAAAGGAAAAAGGAAAATATCGCAAACTTGGCATGCATTATATCTTCAACGTAATAAGTAGTATAGTCACAAGAAGTACAGTATAATAAAATAGTAAACATCATTTCATCTTATATATTATAATCATAAGGACATAACATTAAATAAAATAAATAAATAAAATATCGCAAATGTCGCACACTTGGCAAGCAGTTTACCTGCAACATATCTATTATTTTAGTCATAAGAACGTAATATTAAATACAAAAACATGTTTTTGCGAACATGGGTGAGATTCGTGGAAGTTAGATTTTAAAATGGTGGATGGTCACCCCAAAACGATACTGACACCGACAGACACCCCTGAAACACCCTCTTCACCTGTCACTGCGTGTGTTTACAGATCTACAGCTGGATCTTCGGCGCCATCCTCGTTCTCGCCATCTTCGTCATCCTCTTCTCCAACCTGGACGTCGCCCGCGTGCCCGCCAAGTTCCCTCGCAATGTCATCAACTCGTCGACGAACTTGAAGCTGCAACGATTCGAGAAGACCGACCCGCACCCGGCGCTCTTGGCGGTCGACATCATCATCCTCATCTTCTTCACGTGCGAGTTCATCCTGCGCATATTCGTCACGCCGGACCGGCGCCAGTTCTTCAAGCGCTTCTCCAACATCATCGAGCTGCTGGCGATCATTCCGAAGTGGACGGTGCTGGCGATCGGCTTCATCCCGCATTACGATCGCTACCCGGTGCTCTACTGGACCTACTGCTACCTGTCGATCTCCGACACGTTCCGAGTGATGAGGGCGCTGAAGTTCGGCCGGAACTACGTCGGTCTGAAGGTGCTGTTCGTGACCCTGCGGGCGAGCGCGACGGAGATGTTCTTCTTGCTGTTCCTCATGATGGTCGGCGCCGTCGTGTTCGGCGTGAGCGTCTACTTCTGCGAGATCTGGCACGAGGAGACGTTCTCGAACATGCCGGACGGCACGTACTGGGCCATCATCACGATGACGACGGTGGGCTACGGGGACATGGCCCCGAAGACGGCGCAAGGTCGAGTCATCGCCGTCCTTTGCGCGCTCATCGGTGTGCTCTTCACCGGCCTGTCCGTGCCCATCATCGCCAACAGCTTCGACCAGTACTACTCGATGGCTCGTCTCCTGCTGATGCGGCAGCGCATGGGTTTCTCGTTGGATTCCGTCAAAAAGGCCGCCTTCGCAAACACGCAGATTCTCATCAAGAAAAAACAACAGCAAAAACGAGACGCCGCCAAGGTGATGCCGGTTTTGGCCAGGTGGAAGTCCAAGATACAGAGTACGCCGGATCAGACAATATGACAGATGCCGGATGTGGAATAAGACAGCGACGCATGCGCAAAGTCCAAGCCGTAGATGCAAGGACAAGTTCAAAGAGTCCCGAGCTGGCGAACTCATGCTCAAAACAGTGCGACCGCATTGCTGGATTTATTTCATTCTCCAATAAGTGTGTTAGCTTCGGACAAACCTAGATGGATGTGTTAGCATCATCCATGTTAATGCTGACATATTATCGTACTACGAAAGATAAAGTTGGTGCGTGTTCTTTCGAACGATCTCGAGATGCGTCAACAATTTGCTCAAGCTTCGGGAATCCCCAATTCTCCCATATCTCGGCGTCGTTTCGGATTGTTTCCGCGCACAATTTGTCAGCGCGCATGCGTTCTTATTCTCGAACTCAAAGGTTGGTAATTTGCATCGCGCCAAATGCTACTGCGGTGATCAACCCTTGGGTTGAAGCCATTTCTGAATGGGTCACAAACCCGTTTTAATTGACCTCCGTCTAACCGAGTGAGACTCAAATGGTAGTGGCTGTGCGAAAGTCCTTTTGTTGTCTTGTTTGCACATCAGAGATATGATGATCGATGCAAATCGACACCAATGTTACCCATGTATATTCCCCAAAAGCCCTACAAAGAAACGAAACGTGCGCGTTGAAAATGACGCAGGTTGTTACTCTACACAAACTCAGAAGGAGACGTCGGATTATTACAAGTGAACGCTGCTTTCAAATTAATGGTGTTCGATGTGTCGACAGTAATAGACTCTACCACTTTCGTTACGCGTGTACGGTATGGTGACATTAAAGTTGTGATGCGTTGTACTGGCGACTTGTCACTCTTGTTAAAGGGGGAGACAGCTCCTCTGACTCTTGAGTGAGCAGGCCATTAATTTGAAACCGGAAGCCTACTGTCTAAAACGTGCGAAAGTTAAACATCGAAAGATGTTGCGGTTAACGCTACTCACCTCGACATTATTACAAACAATTTTATTTTGAAACTGGATGTTTTGTTTACCAATTGAACGTGCTGCCGGTGAAATCTTTCAAATTGCAAACATTGTTCCGAGATTAGTAAGAATGAGTATGAATGGGTGTGTGGGTGGGTGGATATGAGCGTGTGTGTTGTGTATATACTACTGTATGTATGTGTGTTTGCACGGTCGCGCGATTGTGTAGTTGTGCGTGCGATAGCGTGTGCACGCTGAGAGCGGTTGGGCGGAAATGCGCAAACAAGAAAATAATGAAGTTGAAATGTCCTTAAGGGAGGGTGCCAGCTTCCCTGCCCAGAATTGGTCGCGCAGTAATTTATAATAGGAAGTCTGCTAACTAGAATGTGGAAACGTTAAAGGGTACTGCAGTCGCCTCGGGAGTATTGTCAATCTATTTTGTTTTGAAACTGGATGTTTTGTTTATCATTTGAACGTATTGTAGGCGGAATCTTCCAAATTGCATACATGTATTTCATGTGTTGACCTAATTGAGCCATATCGGTTCAACTTCTTAAGTACGGCTGTTCGTCAGTGCTGTCATCGTGAATTGCATTTTCTATTTCAAGCCGGTTTACGTGTTTTGGAAAACCTGCTATGGTTACGGGAACAAAACTCCGCGTCCTTAGTTGTACACTCTTTGTGTTGTTGGACTTTCACTGACTAAGTAGAGCATGTACGAAATCTATCGCTAATTACACAACTTCACAATAAAAAATCTATAGCGTGATCAATTATTAATTCCCCGAAGTGCCCACGAAATTCCAAGATAAACATATATTTGCAAGTTAAGTGTGTGCGACCTCGGTTTGGCCGTGACACGCAAAGTGCCGCTGGCGTGTGAAGTCGTTGTACGAAATAAAGCACTGAATGCAAGAGTTCGTTTAGTGTTGTCTGTGTAATTACGGGTAGGATATCGGTGCATTCAAGAAACAAACAAACAAACAAACAAACAAACAAACAAACACACACACAAACAAATAAACAGACAGACAGACAAACACTTTGGGCCTATGCATCACAAAGAGATCATTATTACAATTACCTATTATAAAGATTATTGTGCTAGCAGTTTACCAAAATAACCTTGATGAAGATCATTCATTTAAATTTGCTCGGACAGCGCCATTGTGGTAGAAGTCTGACGTCACCAATGCGCACTCTTCGCAATCCGCCACCCTGAAAATAGTACTCTACTCAGCGTTGTCGAATTTATGTTGGCGCTATTAGTTCTAAAAACCTGAATTATATTGCTGATTGTACCTGCAAATGACTAGATTGCATCAATCCATTTACTCTTTTAGGTGTATAGGCCCGCACACACACCTAACTTTTATTTCTGTGTAACATCCATTTCAACGCGCATTTGACTGATTGGCTTCTGAGTGAAACGCAGCCGCAGTTGCCTTTAGGCTACATTTGAATTTGAACTTTTGAATACATTTCAATGCAACCTCCCAAACATTCTGCATAACTTAGCAAGTTCTCTACTTAATATGTCACCGTTGCCACGTCGTTCCGTCTCTGTCATGTTGTGACCGGTACCAAAATGTACTCGTGTCGTCAGCAAAAAATATGAATTCATAAGTACTAATATTGCAGATGTCATTGATTACGCTGCAGATGTCGTTAAGGTAAAGGATAAATAAAGGTGAACCTAAAATAGATCGTTGCGGTACTCCTTCACGTGTGACATCAAAGGGCTCCGATACACATGATCCGTCAATACATACACATTGTTTCCTGTTCGAAGGGTGGCTTTTAATAAACTCATTTGCTAGTCAACGCACGCCATAATGACTATTTTTTGTTTTTAATGATCTACTGTATCAAACGCCTTTTTTAATACCAATAAATAACCGACTGTGTGCTTTTTACTGCCCTTAGTATTTATGCTTTCCTCAATCATGTCCAATATAACGTCTGTCGTGGACATACTGGCACGGAACTTGTATTAATGTGAATTTAATATGTCATCTGCATTTTAAAAGCTATCTGTTCTGGCAAGGAACAATATTTCCAGTTTTCTTTAACATTGCTTCGGGAAAAATTGACCTATAATTGGTTACGTTGGTTTTCATTCGAATGGATCTACATAACTTTGACAATGTTCATACGTGTTTATGAAGCACTATTTTTATATGAGGTGTTTCATATGAGCGAGGGATTTGCTTATTATGCGAATGGCCTTCGTGACAATGCCCGTACTTATATCTTGAAGGACTTCTTATTGGCACAGGCTATCATTGTAGTTATAAGTTTTCCTCATCTGCAGGTTTGAGTAATAACTGGTAATACTACATACTAAATAATTATACATATAATTTTGTTCATCCTAATTGTTGGTATCTTTTCCTAAGTTAGGACCACCATTTTGTAAAAAAGAAAGACTAATTTGTCGTTTGTGTTTTCTTGTAAAGTCTCTACCGCCACGTGACAGATGTGTTGGAACGGTCATCGACTGGGGATGTTTATGTAACACATTATTGAATATCGCCTGTATTTCTTATATGTTCTTTTTCTGACAACCGAGTACTGTAATATACTTTTTGCACCAATCTTAAGCTTGCAGTTAATTAATTTTGTTATTGGTTTTGTATCAAAACTCCGCAGTTTCCGTACTATCGCAGCTATCTCTCTCTCTCTCTCTCTCTCTCTCTCTCTCTCTCTCTCTCTCTCTCTCTCTCTCTCTCTCTCTCTCTCTCTCTCTCTCTCTCTCTCTCTCTCTCTCTCTCTCTCTCTCTCTCTCTCTCTCTCTCTCTCTCTCTCTCTCTCTCTCTCTCTCTCTCTCTCTCTCTCTCTCTCTCTCTCTCTCTCTCTCTCTCTCTCTCTCTCTCTCTCTCTCTCTCTCTCTCTCTCTCTCTCTCTCTCTCTCTCTCTGTTCTTTTTCTGACAACCGAGTACTGTAATATACTTTTTGCACCAATCTTAAGCTTGCAGTTAATTAATTTTGTTATTGGTTTTGTATCAAAACTCCGCAGTCTTCCGTACTTCCCTTCTCTCTCTCTCTCTCTCTCTCTCTCTCTCTCTCTCTCTCTCTCTCTCTCTCTCTCTCTCTCTCTCTCTCTCTCTCTACGTCTATTATTACTATATATATATATATATATATTTTATATATATATATATATATATATATGTTAACGTATACATTATATATACACACTCATATATATGTACATACATACATATATGCATACATACATACATGCCATCATGAGCTTAGAGTTCACGTCCGCCACCTATACTCCGTTGCCATTGCATTAGGGTCATTGTTCATGTTCCAAAAATCATAAATAGAACATGAAAACAACACCAGTAAACTATTGATGACATCATCACAACAGTACGCTACTGATTACTTCATCACAACAACACCTGTAAACTACGGATCATATAACAACTTACTTACTTATTTATCCTCTTCATCCCCAGTGGGACATAAGGCTACAAAACAATGTTCCTCCACAGGATCCTGTCCTTTGCTGCCGCCTGAGCCTCGCCCTACGAGAGCCCCATCTCTTGTAGCTCTGCCATTACTGCCTTGTTATAATAACAACAACACCAGTAAACTATGAATCACATAACCACTACACCACTAAACTACGGATCATAATTACTATTTGGAAGATTTCATAAAGCGCCATGACTTCGAGTTAAAAACCTATTCAAAGGCGATGGTAAGTGGCAATGTAAAACAAGTAAAGAATGTAATTATAAGCTACATAAATAAATTATAGGTTAAATAAGACATTCCATAATAAGGGAAAAGTCGGTGTGAGTTAATAAAAAAATTGATTTGATAATTAGATATGCATATACGTTAAGAGGATAAGCCTAATTAAAAACAATTTTTTATTGTTATTTACTAAACTAAAAAAGGCACAAACAATGAACCAGTTCACCTAGCAAAGTAGCGTTCTACACACGCAGCACGGAAGAAATGTGATTACTTGAATATTGCCATCGAGTGAGTGTTTCTAACAGATCACCGTAACAATACTGATAAAGTGCAGACCACAATTATACACAACAAAACCTTCAAACTAAAAGCTGGTTTTGTCGCGAAACATCAACAAACTTGTCTGGAAATTAGGGTACAAAACAACCATGGCGTCGACCGATCCGTGAAATGAGATAACATTATAAAATTCCATACTGCGATTACGTAGTCCATAATATTAATGTGATCATTACGGATGTGTTATTAATGTAAATGAAATTGATAGGAATTCACAGGCATGTTTTGTTCGTAAAAATGTCATAGTCATTCAGAGGCTGTCACGCGGAAAGGACATCTAGTTATGTACGTCGCCACTGTTATTTAGTCTAGTCCAGTTATTTAATGGCAGTCGATGTAGCTATCGCCTGTATCGATTGCTATTGATTGAGGCAGAATCGTGTATCGTGTCAGTTACACCAGGAGCCAGGGCGGGGGCCTGCTTCGATCGCACAGTGGTTGGACTACTTCCAAACGAAGAACCTAAATAACCTAGTGTGCATTGTATATATATATACATATATATAATATAATATATATATATATATATATATATATATATATATATATATATATATATACGTATATATATACAAGATTTATATATATATATATATATATATATATATATATATATATATATATATATATATATATACACACACACACACACACAAATAATCAGAAAGAGAGCCAGACAGACACTGATAGTCAGACAGCCACCCTGACAGACAGACAGACAGACAGACAGACAGACAGACAGACAGACAGACAGACAGACAGACAGACAGACAGACAGACAGACAGACAGACAGACAGACATAGAAGGTTAGACAGACAGAGAGACATACACAGATAGTCGGACAGACAGCCAGACAGATAGACAGACAGACACCACAGGCAAACCGACAAACAAACAAACAGACAAATCGAGCAACAGACAGCCAATCAGCCAGTCCATCCGCTTACGTGCCCTCTAAAACGCACGTTGAAATAAAATCGATATGCGGAGAGCAATAATGCATAATTAACATAACATTTCCCAGTGGAAACAGACAGACAGACAGACAGACAGACAGACAGACAGACAGACAGACAGACAGACAGACAGACAGACATAGAAGGTTAGACAGACAGAGAGACATACACAGATAGTCGGACAGACAGCCAGACAGATAGACACCACAGGCAAACCGACAAACAAACAAACAGACAAATCGAGCAACAGACAGCCAATCAGCCAGTCCATCCGCTTACGTGCCCTCTAAAACGCACGTTGAAATAAAATCGATATGCGGAGAGCAATAATGCATAATTAACATAACATTTCCCAGTGGAAACGAAAACATGCCTGACAACTACAAAGGTTATCAGACCGGCATAAGTCGAACTTGTTAATTATGTGTTTGCATGGCGACCAGCAGCATGCAATGAGATATCTTGAGGGAAATTGTATTAACTGACAGAATACTACTTCCGTTCGTGCGTATGTGCGTGTGTCCTCCAAACTAATATCCGCTTACGATAATTGTCTTTTGAAACCGTTGAACAATAAACACTGCCTCGTTAGCATTGTGTTTACGCGGTCTTAAAGCAGACTCTGTGTGTGACAGCGATAATAAAATGTGCGTTCGCTAACAAGCAATCTGGTGATTTATGCAATGTGAGCACTTAGCGCAGTGGCACTGACCCCGTTCTCAAGCGTAGGAGCAATAGCGTGTCGAGCAATGTCCCTTCACATTTGTCGTTAATTTTAGATGGTGACCTATAGAGTACACACGCAACACGTTTGACTGTTAGAATGTCAATGTGAATCATACGTCGAAATTATTTCCAACATAAGCTGATTGAATTGTATGTAAACTTACAGAATAGTTTAGCACAGACACTGCTACAAATGTTTCAAGTTGTGTTTGTTTCAGTTGTGTCGTACATACAAATGGTTATCAACTCAATTTCGATGGGACCCCACATTTTATATTTATGCATTTAAACACATTTAAATGAACAAACATATTTAAATATGTATGTACATGGGCATTATATTATATTGTCATACAGATCAGGTCGGACTTCTAGAACCGTATACCGGAAAAGCCTCGTAGTTTTCAACAAGTATTATGTTTATATGTTATAGTTGCCATCATTTTAAATATGCACGCAAGCACGCACGCACGCACGCACGCACCACTACGCACGCACGCACGCACGCACGCACACACACACACACATATATGTTATTCTGGCAATAAAAAATGCAATAATACATCTATGTGGTTCATTTACGTTGGGTGTTGACCTGAAGTCGGTCACGCGTGGCTGCGCAGCGAAACAGATCTCCGCCTAGCATTGTCAGCGATGCATCTAGCACCGGCAACACGGCCGACTGCTAGAATGTCACTGTGATCACACACCATAGCGAAACACACAACAAGCTACTATTATCATGGACTCGTTATTTATATTTAATATTTAATTTGTTTTAATAAAAATTATGTTCCCATTGTATCGTACGTCGCATGTTCGGTTACTCTAAAAGCTAAAATTCGATGTGACCCGACAAGTTGCATTTACGCATTTTGGCACATCAATTTGTGTACATTCATGCATTATTTATTAGCATCAGATCCGGTCAGATTTCTAGAATGGCTGATCTGAAATCATCATACACTACATTTTCGATGTAGTGTGTTCATTGGAATAGACACTGCAATGACCTGCACTTATCTGCAGAGAAAATAACGTACTAACAAAGGTTGAGATGGTGATGATCATAATCATTGTTATTATCATCATCATCATCATCATCATCATGTCGGGCGGCGCCGAAGCAAATATGAGTCGTTTTCACAAGGGAACGTAATGTTGTATAACTTCAATATTAAGGTTGTTTCAGATCAGCGTAAAGCAGGCCAGGCCTTCTTCTGTTTCTCGCTGTCTCATGTCCAATTCCCTCTTCTTGAGACCCGCCAACAATCTCGTTTTTGAGGCTCTCCGAAAGGTTCCAACTTGCACACATATCGTTCCCATTACTGGCTGACCATAGCGGGGGCACGTTCAACTTATGTAAGTGAACTTGTTTTATTGTCACCATTTTGAAGTACTTATAAATATGTGTGTCTGTGTGGCCATAAAACATGCAATATCAATAACGTAAACATGATATTCGTATTTAAACATTTTAACTAACCATAGAGTTCAAATAATTCATCTATTAGCAAACTGTCGTTTGAGCGGTAAATATTTTAATTGTTGATTTGCACTACATAACATGGGTAAATGTGTGTGTTGGTTGGTGTTGGTGTGTGGGTGTGTGGGTGTGTGGGTGTGTGGGTGTGTGGGTGTGTGGGTGTGTGGGTGTGTGGGTGTGTGGGTGTGTGGGTGTGTGGGTGTGTGGGTGTGTGGGTGTGTTGGTGTGGGTGCATGTATCGGTGAAGGTGTGTGTAATGGTGTGTCGCTATACACGTAGTGATGTACCCGTGCCATTGTCACACCCTTAGAGAGCACGCACGCACACTCGCACGCACGCACACACGCACGCACGCACGCACGCAACGCATCAAACTTGATACACGCTCCCCCATATAACCATATATATATATATATATATATATATATATATATATATATATATATATATATATATATATATATATATATATATATATTATATATATATATATATATATATATATATATATATATATATATATATATATATATATATATATATATATATATATAATACATATTATAATATATATATATATATATATGTACATATACGTATGTATATGTATATATTTGTGTATGTGAGTGCGTGCGTGAGAGCGAGCGTGCGTGCGTGCGTGCGTGCGTGCGTGCGTGTGATCTATCTTACCGTTTAACCAGATCAGATAGACGGCGATTCAAAGTAAAATTGCAATTATAACTTAGACCCAACCATTTACTTACTTGAACACGCCAATTATTGTTTTTGGCAACGGCTTTGTTTGTAGGTGCGCTCGGGCGAGATTGCTCAGAATGCTCTGCAGTGTTCAGTTGCAAACAACTGATGAACACAACCAAGACGGACGGGACGGGACGGGACGGGACGGGACGGGACGGGACGGGACGGGACGGGACGGGACGGGACGGGACGGGACGGGACGGGACGGGACGGGACGGGACGGGACGGGACGGGACGGGACGGGACGGGACGGGACGGGACGGGACGGGACGGGACGGGACGGGACGGGACGGGACGGGACGGAACGGTCCATGCAGGCGTGCAAAGCTTTCGGGTATACCGTTACGATCTCAAATTGTTCACAGTTTGTCTTTAAACTGGACAACAGTTGGCGTTCTGAAAGATACGACGAGAACCACACCGTCCAATTATTTACTATGAGAATAATATAGACCACCACAAGATAGAACCGTTTTTGCATTTATTAATGGGAAACAAAAGTCAATGTTTTGATCATATGATATATGGGGTTAACAGAGTTAGTAAAAAGTAACAAATTCCAACAACTTTCATATTTTTAACGTCAGTGGTTTACAAGGAAACATGTAGAACATATAGCCATAAAAAGTCTATAGACTATGCCATTTTAGAAACAAAATGACGTAGTTAAGTCGTCTTGGACGGCGTGAACTGTGCATGCGTATTATTATCTGTTACTTTCTGACCTAACCACGAAAACGACCGCCAACAGCCGCCAAACTTCTCCTCACATTTCGTACATATATATACATATACTAGATTACCCAAAAAACACCTGTATTCCTCTAACGACGAAAATTCACAAAGAAACGCGCAAATCTTGACGGACGGCAACTCGACAACTTCGACTACCGTAAACTCGCTATTATAAGTTAGCTTTACTCAAAATACCGCTAGATGGCGCGTACTGCATTGGCACACGCAAATTAGTTTAATTAATTATAAATAATATAATAAAAATTAGCAGCATCACTATGGTCTGCAGACAATTTTAAACGGCAAACAAAGGCAACGCTTTGGTGATATGGGCCTAACAGAGTTGATAAAAAGTAACAATTTAATATAAAATATATAATTTTAATAGTAATAATATTGCGCCAAATCCATAACTCTTTGTGGCGCTTAACAACAAACTGTTATTAAAGTATATGCAATAAGAAGAATACTACCCACAGGTAATGTTTATTTTTAAATACAAAATACAAGTGTCTGCATAATTATCTAAAATTGCCTATTAGTCATAAAAGAGGTATGGAAATTACGTGTTTTTCAATTATGTCACATCGTTTATTTTATATTTATTTCTACAAACATCCAGCGGGTACTGCGAGCATGCACGCTTATATTACATAAGCGATGTTTTAACAATAATAACTAAAACAGTAACATATTAATATTACTATTTTTAAATGCACCAAAACCTTCTTTTTCTACCACCATATATTTCCCATATATTCATATTCCTGTTTAAATTTTTGTGATTTATTGTTTCGATAATTAATAAAGTGTCTTGTCCAAAAATAATTATTATTACATATCTGGTGGTGGAAATATCTTTCATAGGTAGAACAAATAGGTTCAGTAATATTTTCTTATACATAATGGTTATGTATGTGCTGAATGAAATTATTGTTACGTCGTACTTATTTTACTATTTTAATTAATTATTACTATTAACCACACCTTTACATTCATTTATCACAATTGTTGTTAAGGAATTTGTATGTTTATTTATGACTGACAGGTCACTCTTAATTATATAGAGACATGTATTTTAATTATTTATTTTTTAAATATTATCTGTGGGTAGTTTTCTCTTTATTGTATTTTGATAGCATTATGTTGTGAAGCGCCACAAACAATTATGGATGTGGCGCTATATAAATAAAATATTATTATATTATAATAACACTTATAATTTCCTGCAAATCATAGTGATGATAATAATTTTATTATTATAATATTATTTATAAATAATTAAACTATTTCGCGCGTGCGAATGCATTAAGTAACATTTATAAATATTCGCATGCAGAAACGTGCCGTCTAGCGGTATTTTGTGTAAAGCTAACTTTTTATAGCGATTTTACGGTACCGCTGGGCGGCCGAAGAAGTTGTACTCGAGAACTGAGCGTTTGTTTTGTGAATTTTCTTCGTTAGAGGAATGTAATCGATTTTATTTTATAACACAGTGTATGCATATGTATGTAAGATATGTGAGGAGAGGTTTGGCGGCTGTTGGTGGTCGTTTTCGTGATTAGGTCAATCAAATCGGGTCGTCTAGCATCCACGCTGTGTCTGTCCCAACGGCAACGAATCCACTGAACCACTGTTTCAGTTCTGCTCGATTCAAAGGTTAACAAGAAGACATCTTACTGATACTGTCTTTCACTGTACTGTTACTACAAACGTATGAGGAACAGTGTGGGATATTGCTGTCGCGATTTCGTTGTAAATCGACGTAAGGACTTTTAACGAACCGCTTGGCTCTCTGTTATGACAGCTGAACCAACAGTCGGCACCGTGACGTATTACTTTTCCAAAATGCAGATAGAAGCTGGATTTTGGTTGGTTGTATCGAACAAGATGGTCCTGTTCATGCTGTCGATGATTTAGCCAGATTTATCCACTTTAACACCACTTTCCGAGGAAACAACTAATGCGAAAAATGTGATTGTAGATGCAAATGGTTAGTTTGTGTACACTTTTAGGTGCACGACACCAAACCGTTGCCTTTGTTGTCATTTAAGCAACTGCCTTCAAATATTTAGTATATGGTAATTAATTAATGATAACGAAGTATATTTATAATATTTATGTACAGTCCTACGTGGGTGTCGTACTGACGCTGCAACCCCATGGCGCGTGAGGATGGGTCACTGCGGCAATGGAAGACGGCGTCATCCCGTGTGTCAATCGTTGTCATAGCTCGAGTGTCACGCTCTGGTCAACAACGCTCCATCACGATGATTCAGCAGTTAGCATTCAGGAACACACAGCAATG